>JANRGW010031719.1:42313-79574 GCA_024733675.1 Psilopsiagon aymara | reverse complement strand
TCGAGCTCCAGAGCACCGCCGGGCCCTGGGAGACTGCGGGGCGCAGGGACGGGGCCGCCTGAGCCCCTTTCACTTCCTCTTTGCTCTGTCAGCGTCTGGGGCAGCAGCGCCGGCTCCCCTCCGCCAGCTCGGGCATACCCCGAGGCGCCTCGTGGGGTCTCAGCACCAATCATGCCCGCAGCCCCGCAGTCGTTTCTCTTGAGGGCTTTGCTGGAGCCCCGTCCCGCTCCCTGGGGTGGCTGGGCTCAGGGGCAGCATGGGGTTTGCTCTGTGCGACGGTTCGGTGCTGTGGGTGCCCTGCACCCGTACTGGCCCGAGGTCGCATTACCTGCCTCCTCTCCGTTCTTCCCGGTGCACACACACCCGTGCTAGTAGGAGCATGGAAGGCAGCTGTATGTGCCCTGGGGCTTTTCCTGCCCCTCAAGCTGGTGCATCAGCCTTGGGAAAGGGGCTGGCAGCTCTCTGGGCATGGGAGGCTCCCTTAACACTGCTGCTGCTGTGCAGGACCCTGTTGGCAGGGGCACAGGGCAATGTGCAATCATCATCTGATAGGAAATGTGGAGAATCGCTGCCACCCCACTTCAAAGAGCACTGGTGGCATGAGGCAGCGCGGGTGGCTCTGCTGCGGTCTGTGGTTAGCGCAGGCAGGGCTAGAGCAGTGCAGGGAAACCCTCGCCTCGGGATGTGGGGTGCTCCCAGGTGCTCAAGGAGGTGCTGAAGCACTCAGGAGCACTATGAATTCTAGGTCTTGTTTCTTCCAGTGCTGGGAGCCTGGTGATGCTGTCAAATGCTTTGATAAGCAGTATGATTACAGAGGCAGGTGCTGCAACCGGTGTCATCCAGGTACGGAGACCCCTTCCCCTTCCTGTGCTCCAGAGCCTGACTGTACCCAGATCCACAGCTGGGCCACAGCAGAGTACAGCTCGGCATGGCTGAGCTACTCCACGCCGCTGGCAGCTTCACATCTGTCTCACCCCAATGCTAGAGCAACTGGCAGCCTCACGGGTGCTCTGGGAGACCCCCTGGACTTCACCGAATCTGCTACAACTCTCCTGGGACTGTGTGTGTTCCTGCAGCTGCAGGACCCCAGGGCACAGGCAGCTTGCAGGGAGACTGCTGCCGCTGCCAAATTGTGAAGTTATTTTCAGCACCTGCTTTTACTGCAGATCATTTCCCAGCCCCTCAAGGCAGTGAATGCCCCCCCCATGCTCTCTTGCCCCAGCACCAATCATCCCTCCCCAGTGGGGAGCTGGTCCCTGCAGCCCTGGCTGCCAGAGCATCAGGACTCACTGCTGCCAGTACTCCCATATCCCACTGGCAGAGGCTACTGCCTGGGGAGGGGGAAACCCCCTCACCCCTTCTCACCACCTCTATTGCAGGGGAAAAGCTGGTCTCTGAATGCAGTGACACGGAGGACTCTATCTGCACCCCCTGTGAGAGCGGCCACTACCAGCAGAGCTGGACCAAGGAGAGGCATTGTGCCCCCCACGATATCTGTGAAGACAGTAAGTGCTCCTCTTGCACACTGGCCCCACTGTTCCCCCAGGCTCACCCTCCCCATGCCTCACCTCACCCCTGCTCCATTTGCCCAGACACTGGACTCATCGTGAAGACACACGGCAATGCGACACACAACACGGTGTGCCAGTGCCGGGCCGGCACTCACTGCTCCGACACCACCTGCCAGACCTGCGTGGAGAACCAGCCCTGCCAGCGTGGCTTTGGCTTTGTGGTGGGTGAGTCCGACCAGCTTGTCCCTCTCAGTGGGATGGAAGCCCCAGCATCACTGACCTCAGGTCCTCCAGGGGAAGGGGGGCTCCCTCAGTGAGGTGCTCCTGGCAGGGCTCTGGCAGCACTTTGCCTGCTGCTGTGCCTGGCAGCATTGCCACAGCCCCTTGCTCCCACTGCCTGCGCTGACCTTCCTGCAACCTCTGCTCCTCCAGCCAAAGCCATGGCCCGGATGTCATCCCCCTGTGAGCCCTGTGCAGAAGGCACCTTCTCCAATGTCTCTTCCAAAACTGAGCCGTGCCATCCCTGGACAAGGTATTGTCTGAGTGCCATCTTCTCCCTATCCCCTGCTGTTCCCTATTCCTGTGAGCGCATCCTCTGCAGCCAGCCTCCTTAGTGGCCTTGGAGAGCAGATGGCTGGGCAGTCTGAGTGACACCGCGTCAGGCTGGCATAGGATCAGAGCTGTGAGTGTGGTGCAGCCCCGGGTGGCGCGTCTGAGCTCGAGGCAGACATCCAGGCACTTGTGACCATCTCTCTGCATGTGTGCAGAGTGCTCGCCCCTTCATGGATGTGCACCCTGTCATCTGCACTGGGGAGCAAGGGATGAGGGGCTTTGGGGACCCCCAGTGCTCTGGCCTTGCTCTCTCTCCCAGCACTCCTTGGCTCATTAGCTGGGTCACCAGCCCTGAGGAGTCTGACTTTGAGGATTCCATGGGCTGGCAGGTTGTCTATGTTTTTGGAAAGCTGCTTGAGGGTTAATTGCACTCATGGTAGAAACATGAGCCTTATTTCCAGGCTGAATTAGTCTTGCTTCAGCTTCCAGCCATTGGATTTCACTTTGCTTTTATCTATGCCCAGAAATTACCTCCCCACGGAGCCACTTACAGCCTGTCATCAAGGCCCCTCCTGGCTGTTCTGCAGGAGCCGTGGTGCCTGAGCCCTGTCTCCCTGACAGGGCAGGTCTCAGATGTCTGCTCCTTCCTGTGCCTTGTCCCCATCTTCAGCAATTTCAGCACCTCTAGACCAGGACCGTGGTGTGGGGCCCTGCTGTGTACCTGGTCTCCCCATCACGCAGCGCTGGCCCCTGGACACTCGTCCCTCTGGAACCCGGCAGGCTTGGGGCAGGACAAGCAGCAGCTGCTCCTTGTTGGGCTTCCCATGTGCTCAGGCTGCTGTGGTTTTATGGTCTTGTTCTTCCCACAGCTGTGAGGAAAAGGGGCTGATGGTGAAGGTGAAAGGGACCAACACCTCAGATGTGATCTGTGGTAAGTGCCCGGTGCCAGGCTGATGCAGAGCAGAGATCTGGTGCTCCTACAGCAGCACCAGAGGAGCTGTCCTGGCCCATGGGTCTTTTGGGGAGAGCAGGGTCTGACTGCAGTGCCAGCACAATCCTTCCTGCTCCTCTCTGTCCCCATGAGGGATCCCTGTGGGACTGGCCCTGGAGCAAGGCAGCTCTGGGTACTTGGTGTCTTGGTGTTGCATGGTGCCTCACTGACTGTCTCCTCACAGAGTCGGGCAGACAGTCCTCGCTCTCGGTGCTCATCCCCCTTGCTGCCGTGGCTGTCACATGCCTCATGGGCATCTTCATCTACTACTACCTGGTGCACAGGGGTAAGGGGCTGCCTTGGCCAGCGCGGCCTCATGAGGCGGAGGAGCTGAGAAGGGGGCATGGTGGCGGCTCTGCCGAGAGCAGGGCAGCCCCTTTGGGGACACTGCTGGGACTTGGCTGCCCCAGCCCCATGCCCTACTGGGTCAGCATGTCCAGAATGCTCTGCCCTGACTGTCACCTCTGTCCCTCTTTCCATCCAGATCCCAAGCAACAGAGGCAGAAGCAGGTGAGTCCAGAGACACCCTCCAGCAGTGGGTTGGAGTCCCTTCTGGGCACAGCTGGAGGTGTGCCAGCACCAGAGCTCGGGCTGTGGCTTTGCAGGGCCAGGAGCACCCTGGGGTGCTACTGGCAAATAGAGAGATGGGGAAGGGACACTCACAGGATGAGGTTCTGCCCTGCATGGCAGCGGAGCAGGAACCTGTGGAAAGCCATGGGGGGTGAACCTGCCTGCCCCTGACTTCTGCCCCTGTGCAGGGAAAACCTGGGAGCCCTGAAGAGAACCTGGAGACACATCAGCCCACGGAGGAGTGGGAGGATCCTTTCCCTGTGCAGGAGACGTTGCTCAGGGGCCAGCCCGTGGCACAGGAGGATGGCAAGGAGAGCCGCATAGCCGAACAGGAGAGGCTGTGAGGGGACCAGGCGCTGCCCCGGCCACCAGCACGCACCGGGGCCAGCGCCGTCTCCTGTGTCCACGCTCCAGCCTGGGAGAAATGTGGCATCTGGCCTGGCCACAGGCGCTGTGACACCGCAGCAGAGCACGGCGCTGCCAGCCCCACGGAGGACCCGCAGCAGCGCTTGTGTTGCGCGGGGCAGCGCCCCGCTGCCGGCACCGGGACGCGGAGCGGAGCCCGGTGCCGCGGCACAGCGCTGCTGCTGACGCCGAGACCCTGCGGCAGGGCCCGATCAGGCCGAAAACCGGGGGAGCGAGTGCGGGCCGGGGCGCCCCGCGCTGCGCGGCCCGAGGGCGTGTGGCAACGCTGCTTCCTGGAGGGGCCGCCCGTGCCCGTGTTCTGCGTCCTGCTGGAGACCCTCGGCTGCGAGCGGTCAGTCGCCGGTGCGGGCGGATGTCACTTGGGGGCTGCCCGGGGCTCGTCCTCCGCAGCGCAGGGGGGAAGGGCGAGGGTGTCTCCCGCCTGTGCATAACGAGGGCGTAAATGCGCGGGCGACTGCGGGGGGGGGGGCCTGATGTGCCCTCGGGGCTCCTCGTTTCAAATCCACATGCAGTGCTGATGTTGCTCGCAGAGGCCACTAGGCTGTGGTTAGCAATGCTGACCGAGTGTCCTGAGACATGAGGAGCTGAGGAGGCTGAAGACCAAAAAGCTGAAAATCGATGGTATTTTGCATATACAAACAGTACCCACGTCTCTGTCAGTTAAGAGAGACCACAAACAGTACCCACGTCTCTCTTTATCAGTTAAGAGGGGCGGGGACTTACTGCTGTTACTCTCTTCCAGCCCTAGCTTACATCCGAGGGAAGTGGTGGAGGTTCTGGAGCAGTTCCTGCAGGAGGGACAGATGTCGGCTCTGCTGTGGGAGGTCTGCCAGCAGCCAGTCCAGGTTGGCTCCCAGGAGCTGCAGGAGGCCCTGCTCAGCAAGATTGTGTGTTTGCCCAACCACGTGAGCAATAAACTGGAGGGGAAAAACCCACCAGTGTTCTTCCCCCAGAACTACTTCCCTCTCTTGGGTAGTACAATTATCCAGGTGCTGCAGAAGATCTCTGATTCTCTAAGAGGTAAGATTGCAGGAGGGCTGTGCTACGGAAATGGCAGTTCTGAAGAGGTGTTTTGTGCATGGGCCCCCTTGGTTGGTGCTTGAAGTACAGATAACAGGTATTGCAGAGATTCAGGGTCATCCTTCAGGCTGAAGTTCATTGTGCTTAAAAACGCATAAGGTAATAAGGATGAGGAAGATGGCCAAGATTTTTTAAAAATCCTACTGAAATCTGCAATCCTACAAGTCATCTACTGGGACAAGGGGGAATGGCATTAACTTGACCGAGGGGAGACTGAGATGGGATCTTAGGAGGAAGCTCTTCACTGTTGTAAAGGTGGTGAGGTGCTTGCACAGATTGCCCAGAGAAGCTGTGCCTACCCCATCCCTGGCAGAGGGTTAGAACTGGGTGAGCTTTAAGGTCCCTTCTAACCGAACCAGTCTGGTATTCTGTGATTTGTTGCCAAAACTTAACTGTGGTCATTTGGTCTGTGCTGAAGGAGTCGTGTGGAAAATTTAAATGGTCCTGAATGAAACTGTGGCTGTTACCATTGTGTTAAGGAGGAACTGTGCTACTTTAGTCCCCTGACTCTCAGTGTTTTGTGCCTGAAGGCAGGTGGTGGAGGAAGAAATGATGCTTGAACATACTGTGTTTTCAGATTTCAGCACTTGCAGAACCTTCCTAAGGCTGTTCGAAGGGTGCTGGTAATGCCCTTGTTAGCTTCTGTCTCTTTTATCCCAGGTGGCTTGGATTGCTCAATCTGTTTTCTTTCTCATGTCCTGGGGAAGATATGCGTTCATGGAAGACAAAGTGAGTGTTTCACAGTCCTTTTCTGGAGAGGGGAAGGTCTGTTTTACCATAGTAGAGCAGAAGGATGTCAGTGATGATTGTCAAAGGAAGCAGGAGACTGACCAGTTAATGTTTTGGGGATTTCATGAGTTCGGATGTACAGGCTGGTCTCTATTTTCTGATGTTACTCAGCTACATATCTGATAGATCTTGATGCTTTTCTGTCAGCTCCTGTCAATGTGATCTGTTCTCCTCTCAAAGACTGATTAGGTGATGACCTGCCTCATCCTCCCATTTGGGGCAAAACTATTATATGCCCTTTTAGGGCTTTTCACCCAGTGCTCTGAAAATGCCTTGTAAATACCAGCAGAAATCACTCCTATGGGAGTAGCCTTCAGTCTGGCTTTGCTTAGGACTTTGAAGCCACTAAACACAGAAGCAGTGAACAGGGCTGGGGAAGAAGAGGAAAGATTTTCTAGCTGACACTAAAGTGTCAGGAGGAATGCTTGCAAGTTCCTTAGCCTGCTTAGGACAGTTCTTGCCAATCTGTACATTGTATTTCTTCATCTTGTAAGGATGTTGACCTCGAGTACTATTGCACCAGTTCCGTCCATCTGGTGTATTTACCTGTTTCCTCTTACGCTTCAGAGGAAATTCTGGGTGTTCTGGTGCCCAGCCTGATGGAGCTCACCAAGTCAGACTGCATCTGGCAAAGAATTTGCTGGCGACTGGTTGAATGTGTACCAGACCGCTGGATGGAGGCAGTGGTCCTTGGTTTTGTGCAGCAGACACCCAGGTAAGAGCTCTGCTTTCCTCCCTGATCTGGAGGAAAGCCTGGAAGTTTTCCATGAATACTTGCAGAATCAGTGTCTGAAAGATGCTGGGGTGTGTTTGTGCAGGCAGTTTCTTCCCAGTTCCTGTGAGAATGGGGTAAAGTAGTTGATTGTTCCCTCTCATGTACAATATCTGCCATTCCTTAAAGATCTGTGTTGTGACAGTGAAAAACCAAGTGAAAACATTCCTTGCAATTACTTGCTTACTTTTGAAGTTTAGCGGTGTTTTAGAGACTGTTGCAAATAGCTGCTCACAGAATTTCCTATGATTAGTCACAGCAAGACAGTAATTCCATGTTTTGCTCTTGACTTGATTTGCTAGGGCAGATGTCCTGTCTAGGTTGCTGGGAAACCTGGTTGTGAAGAACATGAAAGCTCAGTTTGTGCTGACACAGAAGGTGCTGCTCTTGCAGTATGGCCACACGGTGAGAACTCTGCCTTGAGCAGCAACGTGGGAATGCCTTTTTTTCCCCATGTGCCAGTGTGTATTTTAGCTGAGCTGCAGGTCTTCATGGGTAATTCAACTCTTCACTCTTAATCAGTGTCTCTGCACATACCTGAGCTGTGTAGTTGTTCACTTACATCCCCTCAGCTGAAGTTAATGAAGAGGGAGCGGTTCAAAGCGGTTACTTTGAAATCACAGGATTCCTGTGCTGTCAGGGTTGATGGTGAGCAGAATCACTGTATCTCTTTCTGGAACCAAGTGGTTATTTGCACATAATTTCAGTGTTCTGGGCAGACATAGTTAATTTAGAATCTGAAAGAAGACACTGAAGAAACCATGACCCACCCTCAGGGATAAGAAACAGGTTGAAGAGATAAGACAAGGACTGTTTGGTTTGTTTTCTTCCTGTGCACCTAACTTTGGCACAGGGTGTTAAGATGTGTTCTGTGGTTTGTGATACTGTTGAGAGAGATGTTCTCCAGACTTTGTGTTCCATGTTTGCTCAGGACTGTGCTGATCTGATTTTGATGGTAAAAATATTGCTTTGTATTCCTGTTCTGTTTTTCCATGTATTTTGTCAGCAACCGCATATGTGTGGGTTTGGCTGGTTGGTTAGGTTCTTTTCTTAATTTACTCACTTTCCGGTTTCTGAATGCTGTAAACCAGTCCCTCAGAATGAAAAGTTTAATGTAGTAGAAGTGTGCACATGTCCTTGCTGTCACCTTATGCCCAGTTAAAGTGAGCCCTGTGGTTTTTCTTGCAGACTGCAGTGCTACAGAACCTCCTTGGCTACCTGGCTCTGGATAGCCTTCGGCGTGCCTTGTTGATCAAAGTAAGCTGTAGTAACACTTTTGGTGAGGTACCCAATGGCAAAACTCTCTGCTCTGTGTGTGTGGCTTGGGGGGGGGGGTGTGCGTGTGCACAGTTTTGGTTCTTCTCTGAGACACTTCTGTTCCTCTCTGTGAGTGAGGGAAACCCTGCCTCAAGTAAATTGTGATTTACAAATCAAAGACTTTCTGCACTGCTGAAATGTTAGTTTTTCATAATTAATTGCCAAATTCCCTGCCAGGTAGCAAACCTAAGGAGGCTTGGATTCTAGTAAATATCACCTGCCCTCCATCTTTCTTAGCTTCCTCTGTCGTCCCCTGTTTGCAAGCCTGGGCAGATGGCAGCAAGTGATGAAGTTGGTCTGTGTGCCAAGTGGTTGATGCTTCAGAATCTCTCACGCACCTTTTCCTCAGTGGGGATGCTGATATTTTCCCTTTCCAAGTCAGCAGTGTGATGGAGCTTCTAGGAAATCTGTATCTCTGGAAACCTCTACCATTTTTTTTTCTCTCCACTGGTTACATGTTCTAAAATTCGAAGGAGATACTGGCTGCTGTATAAGATTGGACTAAAGCCATGTAATATCACATTGTTTTTTGACAATAATATGTATTGCTTTACATAGACTATTTATTTATCAAAAGTAAATGTATTTACCACTTTAAAAATCTATATATTTAATAATACATCAAATAAAGGTGGCATGGAGGTCTCAGCTGGTGAAACACAGTATGTTTTGGGCCCTAAAATACAGTGTTAGCTCCATTTGTAGAAGCATAAGGTTCACTGGGAAACATGAAGACCAAAGGGCAATCAGAATATACAGCGTGTCATATGAAAGCATGTACCAAAATGTGTTTCAAAAAAAAGATTGCTTTTACGTGTAGAGAAGATCCATTTCAGGCCAGCTTGCGTTCTTTGCTTCAGGCGCTGCAAGAACTGTTGGAGACGTGGAGCAGCAGCAGTGCTGTGAGACACTCACCACCTGAGCAGCAGCAGTATATCGGCAAGGCCATACTTATCTGCCTCTCCCACCTGAAGGAGACTGAAATCGAGAGCTGCAGACAAGGTCAGGCAGTGGGAAAAGTGGGGATTAGATTTATTTAGCAGAAGGTCTGTGAATAAAAAGACATCTTGTTTTGCTCTATGGATAAACAAAATGGTCCCATTTTCATCTTGGCAAACAGGGTAGCCTGCTGGAATCCTCTTTAGCACCCATATATTACCAAGTGCACAGCTTGAAATTGTGAGATTGCAGAAGCATCTCTGACCTGAGGTCAAACCTAAATATGGTTTAGGAACCCTTCAGTTTTGTTGCAGGAAAATGAGGATTAACTCTGGGACTAGTTGGAGGAGTGGTGTGATTTGCAGTTTATATGCTTAGTGTTGGAGCATGAGTAAGGCTTCAAAGGGTACAGGGGAAAGTATGTCAGGGTAAAAAGCTGTTTGGTTGGTCTCTGACTAGCCGTGTGCATTCCTCTGCTCCCCTCAGTGTGAGGTGAGGAGGGTTAATAAGTTACTCCCAAGGATCTCCAGTTTATTGTACACTCTGCAGCACATTGGAGTCCTGCTTTGAGATAATATTGTTTGTATTGCAATAAAAAACCCCTGAACTGTTCAGTGTTTAGAGTTACTTCTGTGTGTGGCTTTTTAGGGGGAGCAGGTTGACTTGCAAGACCTGTTAATCTGCTTCATTTAAAACTTAATTCTTAAGGGGAATAAGTGACCTGTTATCCACTAACAGTAGTGTAGTTTTATAATCAGGTTTTTATTGACAGCTGTTGAAAAGTTAGCTTTTCTGAGTTGAAGGATGTCTTTCTAACACAGTAAGCCTGCCTGGTAAAGCTGGCAACTGTCCTTCTGTATGGGCTGAGAAAGAGTGCTGGTATTTGCCTGTTTCAACTTACCTAGGTGCTGTTGGAAATTTCTCATTCATGATTGTTGTACTGGTCAGAATTTGCAGCTTCCTCAAAACATGACTTTAGTGGCCTTGAAGCATTCCAAACAAAGCTTAAGATTGACTTGACTTATGAACCTTTTTTGTTTCAGTGAAAACTGAAATACTCCAAATTTAGACTCTATTGTAATGCTTTGTTGACTCCATACCCCATGAAAAAGCATGGGTTTACTGTATTGGGGCGGAAGAACAAAACAGCCACTGCAGAAAGAGAAGCCACGGTTGCACGGGCCTTTACTGTCTTCCTTCCAATGGCTGGGTGGTGAGCAGCTAAGGATGCCCTCTCAGGAAGTATAAAGGTGGATGTTTCTCTGTCACCATTTCATGCAGTTTGTTGGTTCTGTTTTCAGAGCTTCTCACAAGCATGATGGAGGGTGTGAAATGCCACTTGGACAGCAGCCTGCCACAAATACGGCGCCTGGGCATGATTGTGGCAGAGAGCATTAGTGCAAAAATAAACACGGATGGGCCTGTCCTGAAGTTTCAGGTGAAAGTTACAATGAAATTTATGTCTGGTGTGTAGGGTGTAGAGGAGATAAAAGCTTTAAGCCAGGTGATCCAGGACATTCTGGCAAGTTCTAACATTAACTCTTTAGAAATAAGGAGAGGTGGCAACACTCTAGAAAAGAGAGGAGATCTGTTTACAAAAAACAACTCTATAGCAAATAGCCTATGACTTGAGATTTTGAAGACTGACAAGGGGAAATATGCTTTGCTGTTTCCAGGAGAGTTTATAAGGATTATGTGATTAAATCACATTAATTCTTTAAAGCCCTGCATCATCCCTGATGTCACATTGCTATTTATTAAGTGTTTTAAAGATTGTAATAATATTCAGGCAAGGTCTGATCAGCTGCCACTGTTAGATAGGGACAAAGATTATATGTGGCACAGATTACTTTGCAACATAAGTACATTACTGCTGGCAGCAGAGTGATGCAAACAGGTGGGATTTTTTGGGTTCATCTGCTCGTGATTCAGTCTTCACTGGCAAGAAGCAGAAGGGTGAAATGTTGAATGCTGGACATATTTGCAATCAAATAGTGTTCAGTAACAGTTACTCTGACTGTCCAGTATGAAGAAGATGATGAAGCAAGAGAATTGAAGTCCCTCCTGGTGCAGACTCCACCATTCTGTGCTGTCCCCAGCCTTCCACGTGATGAGTAAGAGATCGTTACTGTCCCATCTCCATGCTATTTGTTTGTCTTCTCCATCCCTCTTTTGAGTCACATGCTAGAACTGTATAGAGTATGCAGGATGTCATATATATTCTTAAGCTTTATAATGCATCTTATTCTTACAATGCAGTATAGTAGTTATATTCATAACCAGAATGGTAATATGTATTAAAACTGCTTGTCAGATAGCTGAACATGGTGAAACCATGGGTCCTGTGTGCCCCTGGGTAGGATCAGATGGGCCTTTCTGTTCTTACTTGTTGTATTCACTCCACTAAATATGTTTATTCCCCATTTGTTCAGTTTCATTCACAGCTTTAAATATGGGGCAGGCCAGGTTACTTTGTTCCTTGCGTTAGACAAGCTAGGTGGGAGACTGCAGCATAAGTAATTATTTGCCATTCTGTTCAGGCAACAAGGGTTGATGGTGTGGGTAGTTTCTTGCTCGTAAGGACTGTTGCTATACTGGTTTTAATACTTCTTGTTCCTCACAGCAGGAATGAGAAAGCAGACTCTGCACTGCCAGTCGTATTGGAAAGTAATGACAAATTGCATACAGCAGCTCCTGTGACGCCAGATGAGGAGCTGGATACTGAGCTTGACAGGTATGGGGCAAGAAACTGCTAGGAAATACAAAACAAATTGCAAGGCCTTAAGAGCAGACATGGGGAGAAGGGAGCTATTGGTAGTTGCATCTCTTGGCAAATCTTGTGCTGACCTCCTTGTGGTATGCAGCAGAGCAGGACTTTACGTAGGAAATTACACACAAGTCTATTTTTCACATTGCTCACATCATGTATAACCATTCTATTGATTTGATGTATATCTAATACATTTTCTGGAATTATGGGCATATTTACCTATTCTATTTACCCATTCTAATAGTGGTCCTGCCTTACTCTTTCACTTTACCAATACATGAAGAAATCTCAAGAATCAGCTTCTGGTCTTTTGGTCACCTGCCTTGTTCCTGCAGTTGACCACGTGGTTCTGTTCCAGGTCTGGTCACAGAACTGCTCTTTCACTGAGCTTTGGTGTAACTCATAGGTCTGCCTAAGGAACCCTTTCAGGCTAGGCTTCAGCAGTGCTGCAGGATGATGCAAGTGGTGACAGGGTTATGACAACATGTGCTAGTTATTTCCCTTTTCTGTGGATAGCTGGAGAAAAGAAGAACATCTGTACCCCATAGACTAACTCCTGCCTTCATTTCTCATACAGTGATGATGACCTCATCCCTTATGACATGTCAGAGGATAAAGAAGTAAAGATTAAGGCTCCTGTGTATATCCGAGACTGTATTGAAGGTAAAAGATTTTGGGCTGAGTCTTTATCTGCTTCTCACTGGTTTTAGCAGAGCGATCCATGTGTAGGCTTATTTTTTACTGAGCTAATTTGAAGAAGCTGTAGGATTTCAGTAACCTGGATTCAACTAATTGTGAGTAATTTCACTTAAATTCCTGATGCTGGTTGTGCACCAGGTCAGTGATCAAGACATGCTAGTGGCAGAAGAAAGCTGGGGATATATACCCAAGCACAGCTATTCTGTTAATAGCTTTTGTTTGTCTTTTACCTTCAGTCTTGACAGGATGTGAAGATATGGACAAATGGGAAGCTACAATCAAGGCTCTTGAGAGCCTGGTTCGAAAGAATCCGGAGGCAACAAGAGAGGTGAAGTAGTATGAGCTGAATTCCCAGTGGGCTGCAGTACAGGATTATCCCTTTGCCCTCATGAAGAGACTAAATATGGCAACAGAGCAGCAGGCCAGGCTAATGTGTACCTGAATTTAAAGCTTTCAAATTGGGAAAGGAAATAGGAGATAATTTCTTTGGAGATGAGGCTACAGAGCACAAAGGGACAAAGCAGCAGGCAGAGGTTCAAGCAACAGCGTGGCATTTAGCAGCTCCAGTGCTGCAAATGGAATGCATTGCAGGTAAAGCTTGCCAGCAATGTGAGGAAGCAGAGGAAGCTCCATGCTTCGTGCTGGGCAGAAAAAAACATAAGAAATGCAGCACAGAGCAGCTACGAATTCCTCAGACCAATTGATTTTAATTTTGGATTGACTTGATTTTGAGTGGAGATTGAATTTGTTACTCCCCAATAAAAACGGAGATAAAATCAAAGACTTCTATTTGCTTCTACAAGCATAATGTCTTCTGGAGGGAGCACTTGGATTCTACTGGTGAAGATGAAACGCTCATGTGAGAGGAACCTGGTACAAGGTCACCAGTGTGATTAGTGCTCACCACCACTTGTGAACACTTGAAAGCAGCTGAGAAAGCAGCTGAGAAACCACCTCTGCCACCTGAGAAGAGGAATTGGTGTAGTCTGGTAAACAGCACACAGTCAGCTGCTGCTTAATCAGACTTGCTATTGAGCTGAATGGGCTTCAGATGTACCCTTTAACTCATCAGTTACAGTAACAAGTCCTCCTATATAATGATGCCACAACTTGTCCACAAAGCCAAAGTGAATGTGGACACATAAGTTGGCATATGGTTTTGTTCAGTGTTTTGAGAAAACTTGACAGCGTTTACCTTAGTGTGTTTTCTCTCCCTGCTAAGTAATGGATGTGTTGCCTCTATTCCGTACCCTCACTGTCTGTGCTTAAACATTAGGAATAATGTATAAATCCTGTGAGAAAACACCTGCAGTGTTTTGATTTCTTTTTGCATGTTTTTAAAAGGTTAGCGTGGAGCTGGCAAAGGTACTGCTGCATCTGGAGGAGAAGACCTATATTGAAGGCTTTGTGGAGCTCCGACAGAGAGCTCAAGTAGCTGTTTTAACCACAGATCCGATACCTGTGAGTTCCTCTTACTGCTTTCCTTTTTCCAGTTGAGGCACAGCCAAAAATTTAAGGAGCTGAAGTCTCTTGCTAGCTTGATAGAAGCAGCTATGAGGATGTGGTAGAATATTAGTCCATGTCTAGCAGCATTTATGGTTAATGCACTGAAGAATCTGCAATGGATGACTGAAACAACAGGAACAAGGAAACTCCGTCAGAGCTATAACAGACGGGAGGAACTGTTTGGAGGCTGTTAGTATATCTGACAAAGCAAATTAAATAAGGCCCTGTTGCACTGAAGGAGAGATTGTTTCACATAGAGGGAAGCTAAGGCACAAAGGGCTTCTCTAAAGGCTTATGTCTAATCTTGATCTGTCAGTTTAAAACCTTTACCTCTTGTTCTGTCAGTACAGGCCCTGATAAATCCATCTGCATCTTCCATAGAAGCCTCTTTAAGCATTAAAAGGCTGCAGAAAGGTCTCCTTCGAAGTGCCAAAGCTGCTGTGGTAGTTGTTAGGTACCTCTGCCTGGGAAGAAGAGAAGAATGGCAAAGTCCCATTTGTCATTTGCTTCCTTTGGGAGAATCTAGAAGTGGAAGGGTCTAAATTTCCTCTGTTTGCACAGCATGTCTCTTCATTTCTCTTGGAGCCTTGCTGTTGACTAACAGGAGGCAACAACTCTCCTGCAATGGAGTGCATTTAGGATTAGTGGGAAGGCTGTTTTCAAACTGGGTTTTTGTTCATTGTGCCTTGATTTTCTGGTACAGGTAGCAAAGTACTTGACCTCCCAGTTCTATTCTCTGAACTACAGTCTTCATCAGCGCATGGACATTCTTGATGTAAGTGCTCTTTTCACTTCCCACTTCACTTGTGTCTTTGCTGCACCAGTGCTGTTTTCTTGAGAGCTAATGGGGTTATCTTTTATTTCTTGGAAGAGGAGGCAGAGGCATGTAAATCTCTTATTTGTGCCTGGCATTCCCCTCTCATTTGTAACCCTGCTACACTACAGTAATATGCAGTGATCCTTCCACACACAATGCAAAACATGGGATGGTTGTTTGCCCAGGAGAAGCCACTGTTTCCTAACATGTCCTTGGTCTGTTAAACTTCACTCTCTGAAAGACAGTAATCTGCCTGGATTCCACATCATTTCACTTGCTGTGTCTGAAGAAGGAGCCCCTGTTCTGTTTCAGGGTTAAGGGACTGAGTGCTTGATCAGAACCTGGAAGCCAGCTGGCTGTCTGGGGTTACTCACCTTGCTGTTCTGCATTCAAAACCTGCTGTGCTTTCTGCCTTGCTATTCCTAGCAGTTTGGGTGCAGGTAACTTCTACTGTTTTCTAGTACACCCTTTTTTAACAGAACCTACATCTTTTTCATCTAGGTATTGGTTTTGTCAGCTCAGGAGCTGTCCCATCCCAAATCCCATTGGAAGACCAAGCATTCTGGTGCCCCAAAACCTTTTATCCAGCTCCTTCCTGGAAGTGACAGCTCTAAGGACTGGAGAAGAATTGTTGATGAGAGGATCAAAAACAAGACTCGGAGATTTGCTACGGTGGGGCCAGAACACACACAAACCAATGTGAAATCCAGCAAAAACAGGGATGCTGGGAGCTGCTGTAGTTTTATCTGTAAAGAGCACAGTGCCTGTGCAATTGGTCCAAAGGAAATGCATGTGTAATTTCAAATATAAAATTATCTTGGTATCTGGCTGAACCAGTGCAAAATACCAACTCCCCCAGCAGGGAGAGGAAAATAAACCTTGAACTGCTTCCTTTGCATTGAGGGATAGTTTTTGCTGTTCCATGCTTGTTCTGAGCTTGTCTGGCCGCTGCAGGGAGCTGTGGCTGCATCTCTGAGATCCCAGAGCCTCCTCCATTGGCCTGGCTGCCTCTGGACCTGAACTGTCTTAGCCTTCCTATTTTCAGTAAGATAAATGAATTCCAGTTTCCTAGTTCCCAGAACTCCCCTGTGGTTCTTCCTGGAAAACTTGCTTCCCAAAACTCCTTTATCCTTTGTGTGTTCATGTTTCTTGTTTCTAAGCCAGCAATACTGCGTTATATTGTACTGAAATACTTAGATGTGTGAGGGGATCTGAAGTGGGAACTGATCCATCCAATCTGGAAACTACTAGCTGTAGATGCACAAGCAGGCACTGACTGACAGCAGAATAGCTGTCAGGAACCTGTAGTCTCAAAAGTGATGTGAAGTGTTGGATGCTGCATCTTGTGTCTAGACTTCATTTTTCTCTTGGACAGGGTCAGTCTCAAGTGGAACTGGCTTCCGGCCCAAATGAGTTCAATTCTGTTGCTGGGCACTTCTTTTTTCCATTGATTCAGCACTTTGACAGGTGAGTGTGAGCATACTGGGTCATGGGCATGGCAGTGGCTGAGTGAACTTGCCTTAGAGCAGCAGTCTAAAACCCAGAACCTGGTTGGGAGTCCAGTGACACCACACTGATGCCTGGCTCATGCATAAAGCTTAGAGAGGAGGGGTTTGTGGTCTCTTGGACTTAGCCTATGAAGTCTTGTTGGGCAACAGTATGTGAGACCCTGCAGAAGAGAAGGTCCATTACGAAGAATAACCTGTCAGCAGGCACAGAGGTGGGTGATTTTGGCAGTACTAAACCAGTTGTCTTGGCTGACCCTCCTCCTTGGGGAGATTGCAGTCTTAACCAAAGTTAACTCTGTTTCAGGTTTGGGCCTGTCACCTGGACTGGTCCTTGAGACCATGTTATAGGACATAGTTCATTGTTAATCACTTAGGTCTTTGCTTACCTAAAGATGGCTGAATAATTGATTCCATGAGAATCAAGATTCTTGGCATACCAGTCTTAATGCTTTATCTCTAGTATGTCAGTAGTGCTTTCAGTAGTAAAGTCTGTTAGTAGAATAAGTGATACCTGCTGTAAGAGTGGGGTTACTACTGATCTGGGAGCAAAGATGAGAGCAAACAGCTGTGGCTCGTGTTAAACTGGGATTAACCTTAATGACTGTGTCACAGGGATTCAGACTTGTGGGGGAAAGTTTGCCCAGCATAACCACTATGACTGCTCCAAAGATGCACTGATCAGCCTTCTCACTGCTATAGGATTGTATGTCTTGCACTTGCAGGCCTTTGACGACATTTGATCTCCTGGGGGAAGATCACTTTGTTCTTGGAAGACTGGTCCACACTTTAGCAGTCTTGATGTACTTGGCTGTTAACACTGTGGTAAGAAAGGCTGTGTGAGCTTGCAGAGAGCAGAGGAGGCTTCCAGTCTGGGAACCTGGGGCCTGTCTTGGCAGCAAGTTTGAGTTACATGTGCTGGGAGTTGATAAAAGAGCTGGGGAAAAAAATGGTCAGAGAATAGGCAAGGGAGCCCTGCACAATCCTGTGCTGCTCCTGGTAGAAAAACTGTCAAATTCGGTGGGAGGTTGGGCTCGTCATTTTGCTACCTAAGTTTCTTCATCTGTAAAATAAAGTTAATTATAACCCTGGTGTTCACAGCAGAGCATCTCAAGGTGCAGTTCTGTATGGTGATGTGAATGTGAAGGTGTTCAGTGTTTCTGTCATCATCCTGTTTTGCAGGCAGTTGCTGCAATGGGAAAGGCACTGCTGGAGTTTGTTTGGGCTCTGCGCTTCCACACTGACTCGTGAGTTCTGGTTGTGTGCTTTGATTTTTAAAGATCAGCTGCCAGCCAGTGTCCAGTCATGGTTTCTCTTTGTCCAAGGATAGCACCAGACTGAGAATGTCAGTGGCTAAATACATTAACTATATGCTCTCTTCCGTCCTGAGTAATGCAAGAATATGAAATGAAGGCATTGCTTTTAATGTCAGGCCAACACATAAACTTGGCTACTGTCTCCTAATGTGGAAGTACAGTCATTAATTATGGAAAGCACAACAAATTTCTTGATCAGCTATCCATGTGATAGTTTCACCTGTTTATCTGGAGAGCTCACAGAAGTTTCGATTCAATTCCGGTGTGCAACACTGGAAAGAAATTAAGACACATAGCTAAAATGCTGTAAACATCCAGTTTCCGGTTTGGTCTCAGATTTGCCCAGGACTCTGAACTACACTAGACTCCCTGCCCTACCCCATGGCAGGGTCTCTGGATGTGTGCACTGTGCCAGCTGGTGCATGATTCCACTTCTGGTCAGTAGGAATATGGCAAAACTCATCATAATCACAAACATTTGAAACTGGAGAACCCCTGAGGTGAGTAAATCAAGGTAGAGCACAAAGCTGCAGGCTCCAAACAGCCTTTCTCCAACAGGTATGTACGCCAGGGTCTTCAGTCCTGTATCTCCTCCTTGCTCTTCAGTGTTCCTGCAGAGTGTCTTCTGAAGGACATGACAGAAGAGCTTTTGGAGACTCAGTCTTGGCTGGGAGGTAAGAGACAGTGGTGTACACCAGTGTTTTTCTGGATCATGGTGCAGTCTTTGTGCAGCATCTCCGATTGTGATGGCAGCAGGCATGTCCTAGTGTCATACACCAGAGATTTGCACAGTACGTGTATTTATTGCTTGCTAGTTTAGGGTTCAGTGGTCTCACACTGTATTACCAAGGTATATAAAGTATAAGCTGAGAGCTGTGCATTTCAAAGTATGGCTATCCTCACAGGCCAGCCAAAAAAGTCCCCAAATATATTGTGTCCTCCTTCTCTGCCTAAGCATCCAGTGAACCGTTTCACGAAGCTGCAGAAAGTATTGTCATGTTGCATATTACACTAGTAATAACATACAAAGCTGGTACATCCCATTTACACCATGTGCACAGTACATAGTTTTCATTATTCCTAAGATAGGAGGAAGACGAGCAAGGCCCCATCTCCTACTGCTGATGAAAAGAACAGACTGTGAAAGACAGCAGATGACTGCTGTGCCTAGAGCACCCTCCGTCCACACAGGCTGCTTGTGGGTTCTGGTAGGATGGAACTGCACAAATTAGGGGTCAGGTACCACAGTGTATCAGAAGTACAAGAGGAAATAATCCTGTGTACTTTCTAGCTCTGAAGCCTCCCCTGTATTCTGAGGGGACTTTGTATGAGTCCCTGGATTGGTTTCCTTCACCGTCCTCACTCTTAGTGAGTTGGCTTCCCACAGGGAGAGGCAGGAAGTGATGCTGACACAGCTGGGCTGGGATTCTTGCAGGCTGTGGAGCTCTGTGCCCTCGAAAAGGAAGAGCTGTGCCTTGTGGGGGCTCAAAACTTCACTTTTCCCATGACATAGTGTGTTCTGGGGAATCTGCTTGTCTCTGCAGATAACACTGCTGTTACCAAGTACAGCCTTTCCAGGAATGTGTTAAATATATTTTCAGCACGAGGGTCTGTGTAATCTGTTTATAATGAGCTATTTTTGGAAGGAGGAGGATGACAGTGCTAGCAGCTTCTTTTTGTGCCTGTAGGTAGTGTAATAGCCATTTCTCTACATGTAGTGCTTTGACATGAAAATTGCTTGGTAGATCTTGATGGGTCACGTAAGATCACAGTTCTATGTGTGGTAGAGAAGGGAAAATTGTTACAGGAGCCATTCAGAAACCTTAAAAAATACTATCAGTTCCACATCTGGTCACATACGATTCCAGTACAGTTTAAAAGGGCTGCCAAAGCTGCTTCCTGAAACAACAAGCTTCTTGTGCTGTCACTTTGCTCGTTGTTGTAGGACTGCTGGGAGGCACCAGGCTCCTCACTGCTGCAGCTGGTGAAGTTGGTCGCTAGAGACCTGCTTTGTGACTGAATCATTGCTTTGTGCTTGTGGACTTGGTGCTGCTTCATGACTCTTTCAGAAAAGATGTGCAAGATGTGTCATGTATTAGACCTACTGTCATAGCTTGGAAAATTGACAGGCTGTCAAGCATGCAAGCTTACTGCCATATTCAATGGCCAGAAGTCATATTTTTGGATATCAGCTTGAAGCATCTGCATTTCTTCTATGGCAAAAACACAATGAGAAGTAGTGGGCTAGAAAATGTTATCTGTGAGCATTTAGTAGAAGTCTATGAATCTGCTACAGTTTCTCTCATGTCTGCGCAGACTGCTGTAGTTCATCGTGTGAATGTGACTGACTGTTCCTGCCCTTCAGCAGAACTGTTCCCTATTAGAATGCATTTCCAGTGTGGTGGAAGGAACTACTTCAGTCACTGTCACAGTACTATCCATTAGTGGATGTTCTGGGCCATTTCGGCTGGAGAGAAAGGCTGGGATCCACCTTGTCTTTCATTAGTGCCATGCTGGACCTAACGTACTAGCCTGATCTTTCCCAGGGGAGGGAGGGAATACCTAAACATTTCTAGGAAACAATTCCTTTAATTTCTCAGCAGCTGCCTTTGAGGGAGTTCCCCACCCCTTGCAAGTGCTGTAAAGCTGTGTTATAGGTAAGTCTGTTTTATGTGAGGACCTGAATGATGCTCTGGTGCCCTGTGGCTCCCTTTCAGTCGCAACGGTTCAAGGTCTGTGCTCACGGCAATTGGAAACACTGCCAACATCAGTCTCTCAGCTTCTGAGCTTGTGCTCGTGTTGTAATCTCCCCCTTGTTGCCTTCTGTAGAGCTAGCATGGAAACGCCATTGTGAAAGCTCTCCCTGCAGTATAAATAGCCCCACTCTGAATGAGTCATGTGTTTGGGCTGATGAGCTGGGTTCTGAGCACACTGCTTTTGCGTACAGGATATCCTCACACAGGCTCTCTGCTCTTCCAGGCTCCCCCTGCTCAGACATCCTGCGTGCATCCTGGTTTCTACTTTGCAGGCCCATTAAGGGCCCCTGAAATAACAGCTGCTGGAAGCAGCTTCATGCCCTCCCTTACACACTGCATAAAGTGTGAAAGAACTACTGGATTGTCGGAAGACTAATGGCTCAGTACA
Organism: Psilopsiagon aymara; assembly: GCA_024733675.1. NCBI lineage: Eukaryota > Metazoa > Chordata > Aves > Psittaciformes > Psittacidae > Psilopsiagon > Psilopsiagon aymara. The sequence goes on along the minus strand of JANRGW010031719.1, from coordinate 58,870 downwards.
GAGAATATGTTAGAACTTGGGTCCTGCCTCTTTCCCCCATTTGAAGGGCAGCATAAGCACAAGTTTCAGGAGGGAGCACTGAGCATATGTCTAGATCACAGGAACTGGCAGAATGAAGACTTCAGGCTTTTGAATAAGTGGATTCTAGCTGCAAATTGCATTCATGCTAGAACATCAGCTGTGGACAGGTGATGTATAGCTCAAAGGCACAAGTACGAATCAGGCAAGAAGGTTGTACCATGGAATGTAAGGTCAGGCAGTTTTGATGGTGTTTCAACCCAACTGTTTCCTTCTGCTACAAGAATGATCTGAGCACTGTCACATGTGACAGAGTTTAGCTAAACTGATACTGCCAAACATGATCATTTTTTGTCAAACGTAATTCCAACAATTGTTGATGTCCAGCCTAGATGTCACTGCATATGCTGGTGTGTCTGGTGCTGTTCTGGGGTGGTCAGTGAAAGAGCAGTACTGTTAAGTGAAATTAGGTGAAGAAGTGTCAGGTAAAGGACAGTTTTTCCCATTTTCCAACTAATGGTGGCTGCTTCTTTTACAGATGTGGTGGAGAAAGATCCTGATGGGGACTGCAGGAGACTGGCCTTGCAGAACTTGCTATTCATGGAGAACCTGAAAAAGAAACTCCAAACTGCTCCTTCCTAGCTGGAGGGTAAAAGAAATGACCTTTCTCTTGTGCTCCTGCCAGCTGGATATGTGTAGGCACTGCTTGGGCCTTCAGCAGTCACCTGGCTGGAGGAGAGGAAGAAAGGGGAAGGGTGTAGAGCTGTGAACTAGCGAACCTGACTTGACATCTGGACTTTATAGTGGAGGCCAACTTAGCGAGCTACTGCTATCCGGTACGGCATGTACAGATGCAGGAAGGTAGGCGAGTGCTGCCATCCTCCACCCACCCCCACCCCAGCTATTTATAACCTTGGCAGGTTTGAGTGCTCTGCTAAAAATACAGGGAAGATCTCATAGCAGGTTTCTTGTCAGAAAAACTGGAGCTGGAGAAGGCCATGCACGTCCAGGGTTAAGGCTCCCATATCTTTCAGTAGTCAGCATTTGGTGCAGTAGTTCCTGGTCTGCTCTTGGAGGGGTGTATGGAATGCCACTGCTGTTGAGATGTAAGAACTGGACAGCTGAAGTTCTGAACATGTGCCAGGCCTTAAAGGCTTGAGCTAAAGCTGCGCAGTGGTTAGGGGAGAGCACAGCAGGAATTCTTTTTGTATCAGCTTAATACAGAAATAAGTTTCTATTAAAGGATAGCTAACAGATTTTTGACCTTAAAATCTGTCCCTCCCCTTCTTCCCTGAAAGCATACAGTTCAGAAACTTCACATTCACCCCAAGTTTTGAAGCAAGTCACAAAACAGGAAAAAGAAAATCCCTTCTCAGCAGAAGGGCTGGTTGGTATGAAATGTATGAGAGAGACCTTCATGGGTAGGGTGACAGGCTTAAAGGTGAGCAAAGCCTTGGTTCCTTATGCTGGGCTTCACTTCTTATGTGAAGCTCAGCTTCTTCCCATGCCTGGGAAGAAATTTGCAGCCTAAAGCCTGCAAATGTCAAGTGCAGCTTGACATAACTGATGTTTGGAAAAGAAACTTCAAAGTGACACAGCTTGAGTCAGGGATTAGAGTAGATGTGACAATGAGGGGTCCCTTCCACCCCAACCATTCCGTGAGTCTGAGGTTCAGTCAGATTTCTCTAAGTAGCTCTAGCCTGTGTGACCCTGTAATGTATTTAAATACAAAAACTTTGCTTTGGTGGAAGCCTCTTCCATTCTGCTAGAGTTTGACTTGACTTTTAGCCAAGCTCCTACCCAAGCAGGACAGGGATTGTTTTCAGAAGTTGTGACTTCCAGGGAATAACCAGTCAATTTGCACCTCATCAGATCAAAGTTGGACTTGAAAACTTTGTCACTTCAGGAGCTTTCACCTCAGTTATTCAGCTCTTTTCTGTACTTGGAAAAAGGCCTGAAGTTACAATATGCAGTCCTTGTTGGGTTTATGTCCCCCTCAAATTCATTAAAATACTAAAACCAGCTTCATAACAGGATATCCACATAAATGTTTGTATGTAGTGTTTGAGATAAGAGAGTAACTTCAATACTGTTGCATATACAGTTGAATAGGAAAAATAAATTTCTTGGTAATAACCAAAAAGCCTCCTTACAGCCATCATGACACATGGTCCTAACATGGACAGAATAAATGACCTGGTATTAGAGTCTGCTTTGCCTTTGGTGAGTGTAAGTTGTCAAGGTTCCTCTACTTCATCAGCCACTTCTTCCATCTCCTTGTTCTCCATATTGCTGTGGAGTACAGGCTGTGGAACCAGGGTTTGGCTGACAGGAATGCCTGTTCCTCGGTGGACTGCCTCGAGGGTCTGCTGCGTAACATAGTAGCTCAGGTTGGTGACTGGAATTCTTTTCTGCATCTCCACCAGGTACTGGTAAGCCTAATGCAAAACACAGAGCTTGTTACGTGGCTGTTGTGCTGGGTGAGTCCCAGCGGCCTCCCACGACATACAGCCAAGGCTTTGACAGGAGCTCAGTGTCGAGGGATGCCAGCATGGGGTCAGGAGCTGCAGCCTTGGCTGACAGAGTAACCTTTCCTAGTGACTTGCGTCAATTCCATCGTGTTCAGTTTAATAAAGAAGGGGTCTCCAAGTTTGTTTTTATACTCTCCTGACAACTGAAGCACTATCAAAACAATGTGGTAAATAAAAGATTAATGAGCACAGCTGCAGAAACTTGTGCTTGGCATCCCTGTGTTTCCTAATAGCAGCATTAAAGCCATTCCTGTCACAGGGCCAAGTCATAGTGAACTTCTTGTCACCTAACACCATGCTAATATGGATGTAGTTCCTGTGGTCTGTCACACCTTGCTGAGCAATTTGGTTCCTCTAAAGGAGACTCTGCTATGGAATGTCTTCAGTAGGAGAACCAAGTGATACCAAGCTGCACTGGTGTGTGTAAAGTACAGGCTCTGTAGATTGGAAGAATTAACTTACCATATGGAATTCCTCCACTTGTGCATAATGTTCAACCAGAAATCCCAAAATGTCACCGTGACGGATGATGGTATCATAATCTTGTTCAGCGAGGAGAAGTTCACACTGTCTGACTGCTTCTTTGGAATCCTCACAGTAAACTCTAGTAGAGAGCAAAAGGAAAGTGGTAACAATCAGAGAGGGGAGAGCATTCAGCCTGGATGGGAAGACCAGGGAAGGTTTATTTTTACTATGCCATGTTTCATAATCACCCTTCTGGCTACACTTTTGTTAGTCAATACACTTGCTAATATTCCAGGTTACCTTTTCATCTTTGATGTCAACAGCACTTATAAAAAACATAATGGTTTCCTTGCTAGAAAAATGTAACAGCAGCTTTTAGAGGCGAGTCTGCAAATTGTCTATTAAACTGCAGGTATTTGTAGAACTTCTTGTCTGGTATTTCTGTCATTAGTTCTCATGCTCCGACTCCTGCAGCTCACCTCCGAGCATGGATGAACCGCTTAATCAGGGTCAGCTTGCTTTGCAGATGTGCTAGTTTGCTTTCCTGTTCCAGTGGGCTTCTAGTCTTTGCTTTTGAAAGGCACTTATAGGCTTCCGTCAGGGCTCCTTGTGCTTTCTCATAGTTCTGATACTCATCAATTTCTACCTGCAGAGGAGAAATGAGATGTTTTGCTCCTGAGATAATAAACCAAGCACCTTTAGCAAGTCACAGAAGGGGATGTACCTGAGCACATGCATCATAGAAACCTGCCAGGAGGTCCAGGGCCCGCCCTTTGGTGTAGAAGCTGATGATGTTCTTCATAATCTCTGGGTCTTTACGCCAATCCAAGGACTGTAGGTAGTTGGCTGCCATGATATAGATCTCTCTTTGTCTGGAAACTCCCGCAAAGAAGACAATTTTCTCGGTATCTCCAGATTTCAGCAGTGCCCTCATAGCCTAGCAATGGAAAAGGGCACATGGGGGAAGAAGGGGGGAGAAATATCATTGTGAATGTGAACCCACAAGCTATGTGAAGATGGATTAGAAGCCTCTCTACTGTATGAAGTGTGTTCCAAGATATACTCAAAACACAATCAATCTTAGGAAGGTAACAGGCTCAGCCTCCTCAGCTTTTCTCCCTAAATACCCAGGCTGACCTTTAACTTGTTTCCTGCTTGTGTGTATTTCTTGGTGGCCAGGTGGTAATTGCCTTGTCTCATGCAACAATTGGCAATCTGCTCCAGCAGCTCCCTTCGGGACTCCTCAGAGAGGTCCTTGGAGTCCTCAGAGACAGTCATCTTCTCAGCCATCTCCTCTGTGATGGTTAGGTTCTCCTTCAGGCAGAGTTGCAGAGCTTCATGGTACTAATGGGAGTGAGAAAGCAATGAGATATTGCAAACGCTATGCTGATACTTCGTATTGCTTGTGAAATCAGCTATATGAAGGCACAAACACTAGCAGCTGTGGATGCTGTATGAGAACATTGCCGTGTAGTCAAGCATCCCAACATCCATTCCCACTGAAGCACACCCCATCTCATTTTGTTTGCTAAGAACACATTGTTCTTCCATGAAGACCACTGATTCTTAGCTGTTTTCTCAGGACACTAGTGTGGCGCTAAAGATTCATCAAATTTGCCTCTTTGAACATGACATTCTCAGAGGCACACAAGTCAGATGTCTTAGGCACGATTGATTATATGAAGGTTTTCAGCAAATACAAATAAATATAGGCATTTGAAAGATTTTGTAAAGTATTTGCTACTTCCCATATAGGAACAAATTCTGAGGGGGACAAATAATAGCTTTTAGACCAGAAAAAGGCTACCCTACCCTTGCAAAACATGGAAGAAAGTAAGACTGGAGCTCACTGAAGAGGAGTGGGTGTGGGGCTGCTCTGGTAAGGCTGAGCTTTGGCACAGCAGAACGTGTGAAAATTTAGAAGAGGAATGAAGCACCTTAACTAACACAAGGGGGACACTATGGGGTTTTTTTGTTGATGTTCTAATTTCCTTGTCTACAAATATGTTAATTTTGAGAATAGGAGTTGTTCTTTTCCCAAGATTGCGAAATCTGCAGGTTTTAAGCAAGAAATAAGACCAAAAGTCAGGGACGCATTTCTAATATTGAGCCAGTTGGGCTACCACCATTCTGGCCCGAGAGGAAGCTTCAAACCTTATAGGTGCCTCCACATCTGTTTACCAGCAAAGATCAATGCATGTGTGTGCACTTAAGACACTTCTTGTGCTCCTCTTCACCCATGCAGGGAGGGCCCAATGAGGCCGGAGCTTACCTTTTTGGCTGTGAGCAGCAGCTCCATTGCTTTCTCGTACTGTGCGTGTTCGATGAAGAAATCGGAGCAGCGAGCCAAAACGGCCGGGTCTGACCTCTCATCCAGGTCTTCAGCAATCAGCTGTAGGGCCCCAAACTGCTGTGTGGCAAAAGCTAGCTCCAGTGCTTTGGAGAAATGTCCCGCCTGCAAAGTTAAGAATACTTGAATGCTCTAGAGACTAGAATAAGCACTGCAGATCAAGTTACAGCATACTCTAGAACAGATTAATAACGTATGAATGACTAATAAACAGTATATATAGTAAAAACTAGTGTTCAAGGCCATGTAGGACAGGGCTTGGAACAACCTTGTCTACTGGAAGGTGCCCCAGCCCATGGCGGGAGGGTTGGAACTGAATTAGTTTAAAGGTCCCTTCTGACCCAAACCAGTCTGGGATTCTGTGATACAGTTGATTCCTCTGCTGCAGGAACTGCTTCAGTTTAAAGTTTGATATTTTTCACTAAAAAGGCATTTACCTTGTGATACAACATGACAGCTCTGTCCATTTGCTCTCCCTTTTCCTCATAATAGCAGGCTGCCTCTATCATGTCTTCTGGAGAGCTCAGAAGAGCCAGATTCATCAGCTGGTCATCTAAATTGTGCTCCTATTCAAAAGCAAAGATTTGCCTCTATGAATGCTGCAAACATTTCATTCATTCTGTCTTCTGGCAAGCCTGCAGCTTTATGCTATCACATAGAAGCCCATCAACCCTCTTCTGTGTAAAACCCATACCAACCCAAGTAACTTCAGGCTGCAATGATAATTTGTTTCAGGCAGTTTTCTGTTGATATATGAAAGAAAATAACATCCTATGCAACCAAGCAGGCAGAAACCAGGAGCATCTTTGTTGTGGGCTGTGTATGAGCAAGCAGTCTTAAAAGAGGAAATGGGCACAAACAACTTGTACTGCTTTAATTCTGCTGCCTAAGGGTAGAATCCTACAGTGCTTTGGGATAGAAATGTACGTCTTCATATACCTTACACAAGCGGAGAGCATTGTTGAACGCCTGGGCCCTGGTGTAGAAATGTACAGCCTGCTTGATTTCATCCTGGCTCTCATACTGGCGGGCCAGGTGATACGATGCTGCCCAATTCCCCGTTTCATTTGCTATTTCAGCAGCCTGAAAAGGAAATTGCAATATCTTTACTTTGTGCCCACAGTCTCCCCAGGAATAAGCACTCTCCAGAAGCAGATGGGAGCAGGCCAGGTTGGACGGGGCAACCTGGTCTAGTGGAAGGTTTCCCTGCATATGGTGGGAGTTGGAACTGGATGAGCTTTAAGGTCCCTTCCAACCCAAACCAGTCTGGGATTCTGTGATTCTATGCCTCACCTTCTGAATGTTGCCCTGAAAGCAGTGGACACGGACTAGGGAAAAGTAATCCTGAGCCAGTGCATAATATTTTAGTGCAGATTCCATCTCTGACTGGCTCTCCAGATACTGTGCCCACCATTTCCACAGGTTCCTAGAAAAGCAACAATATTAAGTGCAGTAACAAGAATCACTGGAGACTGCTTTTGTCACTCCTGGAGATCTTGAACTCAAGACTAGATACATTTTATAGCAGGTAGGCAAGGCTTTACCCCACCTCAAGAGTGACATTCACCATAAGGGAGGTCAGCCTAGCTAGGTAAGGTTCTTTCTTAAGCAAGATGCGGCAAAATCCTGAAAAGCTGAGGAGGATCATATGGGTAAGGCAGGGGTTGAACTTGTGGCTAAAAGGATTCATACTCCTCCTTCCCTGCTCTCTTCACAAGTTGTATTTCAGACCTGAAAGGCCTGAAATTATGGAGAAGGAACAAGCATAGCACTGACTTGTCTTTCATCTTGTTGACGTAGCTCTCCAGGGCTTGTAAGTCTTCAGAAAACATTCGTGGTATCTCGAACCTATGCGTGTCTGACTTCTCATAGCTGTGGCAGAGAAGAACATGTTAGATGTGAAATGACTACCTTAGCCCAATTCCTGTGTAAAAGGTCCATTAATGTTGTTTGACAGCCGTACAGTGACAAAACTGGTAACTGCTTTATTTGTGCTATTAAGTTCACAGTAAGACCAGCTGCAGTCTGCCAGCACCATCAAAACAAAAAAGGTGGTGGTGTTGTTATTATTGTTATTAGGCTTCATATGGCAAACTAGAAACCCAAGATTTCAAACACCAAATACATTAAAAATCACTTCTACTAATTTCTCAAGGGACTCATCAGTTCTGGGAGAGGATCAGGTACCAGAAGCACCCAGGTCTGACTAAATTCTGCCACAGCAGTTGTGTCTGGAATGCTCAGGAGAAGTAAGCAAGTGGGTTTTGTCATGGAAAATGAAGGAAAAGAAGGCAATGGTCTTCCAGAGCCAAAGTACAGGACTGAATATTAGTGGGGTTCAACCACTGGCCCTGACAAGACACTTAACCTTTCTGGCACTAAGCTCTTTTATCCTGGGAGGGTGCTGGGAAGTTTATTTAACAATGCTGTCACTCCATGAGACAGAAACCACCAGAATAATAATTCATTATAACTGGTCATCATCAGCCATCCCCTTTCACCTGCCCTAAGCCCTCTCAGGAGAACGAGGCTCCAACCCTCCGGGTGCTTTGGCTGGTGCTTACTGGGTGAGGGCCAGGCTCTGCTCGCCAGTTGCCTCCAGGTACTTGGCATAGCTGTAGTAAGTGGTGCGGAGGTGAACCCGATCATGAGCTTCTGCCGTTTCTATGGCTTTCTGCCACTGGTTTGAGGCCTGATAGAACTTGTTCAGAAGGTCGTAGCGTTTGCAATCCTTGTAGAGCCGCTCAGCATCCTCCTGGAAGGAGAGCACACAAACCCCTGCTAACCCTGGTTCCTTGGTGTCCCCCACAGCAATCACTGCACTTCGGGGTTCATCAGTACAGGTCGTTGTAATGCACTTTAATAATGATTCAGGCAGGGGGGTTAACCAACTAAATATACATAGCCTTGGAAGAGCACATCAGTGGGAAAACAGGATGTTTATGTGAAAATAAAGCAAGCACTCAGATCCTGGCATTTACTGTACAGTATCAACTTGGGGGGGGAACAGGAGTGAGCCATCAGCAATTAACCACTGTCATCAGGAGCATAAACCACTTCAGAAAGGGGAGATCTGCTCATGTTTGGCTGCCTGCCCAGAAAGGAGGTCCAGGACTCCTTGGGACCTCTGAGCATGCCTCAGGGGCAGCAACATCTATCGTGGATAACTGAGATCCATTCATGGGAATAACTGCTATTTATTTAAGATAGAATTAGAACAGGAGAATTCTGATGATGCTGATGCAAGGGCGAGCAAATGGGAACTATTATTTTTACGCTTTGAGAGGTACTCCTGTGGAAGGCGCATTTTCCTGCTCCACCCAGTGGCTGTCCAGCTGAACACTATATTTAGTAAATTGCGATTATCTATCCAAGACTGAAAAATAGTTTTTGTCTCTGTTTTAAATTCAAAACAACATAGGGAGTAGAGAAGGAAGATGCCTGCTCTATGAGTCTGTAGGAGATGGAAAAAAAGCAACAGAACTGCATCTGGTTTGGTGCAGTTTCCCTCTACCTCTCCAAACAGATCTAAATATCCAAAAAGAGTATTGATACTTTTCAGCCTCACAGCTTTCTCTGCTAGGAAGTTTTTCCAAACATGGAGTTTGAATTTTCCTTTACTTCTTCACTTTAACTCACAATAGTTACTCTCTACCAGTTATACTCTTAAAATTGTTGTAGATTCCTAAACACCTTTTTAAGCCAAATTCTAATTTGCTATCTTAAAGACTTCCTTGTCTGTGAAATCTTTCCAAGAGCTTAGTAATTAGCACTGATTTTTCCCTGAACTTCTTCCAGTTCATCAACTTTTTTTTTCTGGTAATGAGATACTTCAGGGTGAAAGTCAGTGTTTCAGCTGTAGCTGCAACAAATACAAAGAAGTCATCAAATCAGAGCCCCAGGATGTGGTGTCTCCTCAAATGCAGCCCCAAATGGATTTTTGCTGTTATAGCACCTCACCATTTTTGATCTAATTGGTGAATTCCTATGAACTGTGGGGTATTTTATCAATACTCCTTTCCCAGATTTTCCCTCTCACAGATCATATGCCTAGATCTTTTATGCTTCCCAAACTAGAATCTCTGCTTTTCTTACAGATCACTGAGGAAGGCATTAAATAAAGGCAAAGTGAGTGGAATACACGCTCTTATCCTTCATTATCTCAGTAGTGCTTTTCCCAGTTTTCATCTGGTCTTGAACCCATTTTAGATCTCAAGTCTAATGGTGATCAGGGGAGTGGGTTCAGGCTACGATAAAGACTCATGGGAAAGACAAGATCCATTTTGATAGGTATTTGCTGCCAGGTACAAGCCCAAGGGATTTTCATCCCATGCACCAAACTACAGGGAGAACAACAGCATGACCTCTGGCTCTGCTGGATCCAGGCAAGTTATTGCTCAGGCAATGGGAGAAGCCAGGATGGAACTCTGGGTGACCATAGTTGAGCAAGGCTCCCTGGGATGGCACCAGCAGAGGATGTGACTCACCAGAGCTCTCCATCCATGCAGGAAACTTCCATTTTGCCCAAATTCCTGAAACACCTTAAGGCAGCTCTCACTGTCGGGCAGAACAGAGCTTTAGCCTTTCACTCCACAAGCACATCAAAATGGAACTTGCATTTTCCATACTGAACCTTAAAATATGTTTGATGAAACATTTTAGCTGGAATACTTTGAAACACATCCTTTTTCAATCCAGTCAAAACTAGAATGATTAAGCTTGGCAGAATTATGTCCCAAGAAAAGTTTTTTCTATATAATGTTTCACACATAAACTATACTTAAAAGATGTTTTCTTTGTTCAGCACTTTCCTTCATTCAGCAATTCTTCATATGGGTGTAAAACTCCACATAAATTCTGTATAGCAGCTAAAAAAACAGATACAGAGAAGAAACAGATGGCTGTCCCATTCCTGGCAGTGTTCAAGGCTAGGTTGGACAGGGCTTGGAGCAACCTGGGCTAGTGGAAGTTGTCCCTGCCTGTGGCAGTGGTTGGAACTGGATGAGCTTTAAAGTCCCTTCCAACCCAAACCAGTCTGGGATTCTGTGATTAATTTGCTAACCCCTTAGACAGCAATGCCTCCTGGTACTCACATTTCCAGGCATCAGATTCTGCCACACTCGTTATCACCTACCCTCTAAGGAACATCAAAGGGTTTGGGGACTGTTGAGCTGCTGGAGCTCAGGGAAAGCCCCTGGCCAGTGTCAACAGAGAGATCATGCTGAAGGAGATGCCCACTTCCCTGGGATAAAAGCTCAACTTCAAGACAATAACTGCCAGAACTATTCTTCATCACTCCTTGAAAACTTGGCAACAGGCTTTTTGCCCTTCCAAGGTTTTTGCATCAGTTTCTCATTTTTGTCCCTAGTGAAGCAGGCAAAAATTCCCTTGTGTGGTTGGTGTGTTTACCAGCATGCCCAGCTGAATGGCCAGCACAGCCACCCGAGCCTCCTGCTCTGGTTCTTGCTCAGCCTCCCTCAGTGCCTTGGCTCCTCTTGCGTGACCCATGTTTCCAAGGCAAATTTTGGCAACATCGAGACTCTGAGTCTTGACGCACATGCGAGCCATGTTCTCCCAGACAGCCTCACTGTGAGAAAGGGAAAGAAAAGGAGAGCTCTTATGGTGTCACCTTCATGGCCTGAGTACTACACAGGTAAGATGCAAGGGAAGAGGAGAGCATAAAAGGGAAAACTGGTAGTACATCAGACAATTTCTGGATATAACAAAAAGACTCCAGTTGCTGTGCAAAGAAAGATTGAAGAGATATAGAAAGAGGTATCAGATATAAAGATTAGTTCTGGAGCTGAGTGCCAGAGTCCTGAGGAAATACTGTGGATTTGTTTTACATCAGTGTCTAAACAAAAGCAGTTACATTTGCACATATATAAACATTTATCATGCATCACTGTGGTTCTTGCTGTATAGACAGTTACTCCCACATTGATGTTCAGAATTCAAAAGAAAAACTATGGGAAAAGTCTTAAATACATAAACTTTACACTGGAAACATCCTGCTACTGTCCTGCATAGGTCAAACATGGAACAGCTCTTAGGAGCCTTAGGGTTGCACTCTCATGCAGGAGCGTCAGGACCATGGCTGTGACAATGGGGTGACATGCAAAGATTTTCACAGATTCTATTTACATCTGAGGCTCTTCAGAATAAAGTGCAGTATGTTTGACTAACAGAGGCAATAAGCATTCAGAACACTTTTTTTCAGTGTGTGAACCTCAGTGGAGGTATGGTCCACACAGCTCTTGACACCAGCACAGCACAATATAATTATCTAAATGATAAACCTGTAAAAAAAAAGAAAAATTAAAAAGGGAATTGAATAACACTTCATGTCCTGCATCTACATGCAAATCCCCTTCCAATTTTACTATGATTAAAATGTTTTTCGCTTCCCAGCTGCTGTGGGAAAGCCCTGTACAAACAAGGGAAAAGTGACTAACTGGGAAGCAGCAAAGCAAATGAGACAGAACGTGCTGTCAGACACAAACAAAAGGCAGAGAAAAAATGCATTTCCTAATTTACAATTACCATAGAACCAGAGACTGCAGCTACAACTGGTATAAAGTTTTCAGGTAGTAATCAACATAAATATGTGACACAAAAAGTACAAAGAAAACAAAACAAGATCAGAAGTGACAGATCAGGGGCACATTTCATATAGTTCAGAAGTTCTGCTTGCTTAGAAAAGTAAGAACACGTCTGAATATTTTACTGAATTCCTTCCATCTGCATGTCCACGCAGCACGTGGTTCAAATGCAGCCTCCTCCCATGCCCTGCTCTGACACTTCCATGTCTCCCAGTCTAGGAAACCAAAAGGATCATTGAAAGAGAGCACAGAGCTGGAGGGGCCCTACCAGAACATCAGCGCTCCATCAAACTGAGTGGAAGTCCGTGCATTGCCACTCAACACACAAATGCTGACTTAGCAGCAGATGTGAACTTCCTAATTTCTGAAAAGTTGGAACTGATTTCTCTTTTATACCAGCCATTGCCTGCATCTGGAACTGGAAAAAGTAGGAAGAATACCTTTAAAGAACATTTAGGTCATGTTAGACATGGTCACCTGGCTTTGTTCAACACGGACAAGGAGTTGTGTCATTAGCAGATCTCCAATCTTGGGTGCGTGGGCATGTCTGTGCTTCACTATACAGGAAAGAAGCATGCTTTCCTGTCTGCATGCAAGGAGCTATTAAAAGCCATGTCATTCTGCTAAGGGAATGCACTCAGGTGCTGCGCTCTGTCAAACTGACCAACGGCAAGTTTCTGAAAGAAAATAAACCCCTTTATTTTTCAGAGCTTTGACAGCTCACAATTCCCTCAGTGCAAGATGAGAGTTCATGGGCTTGAGCAGATGAGAGGATGAGAAATCTTATTTAGACTGGAGGGAGTGGAAACTTCTGAAAGGAAATAGGCCAAATAGGGTATTTCAAAGTACATAGTCAAAACATAAGCATGCAGAGACACACAGCAGGACTTAAGGTCAACTAGACTGAAAAAGACCTTCAAGACCAAGTCCAACCATTCCCCAGCACTGCCAAGGCCACCACTAAACCATGTCACTAAGGGCTTCGTCTACATGGTTTGTGAACACTTCCAGGGACGGCGACTCCATCACTGCCCTGGGCAGCCTCTTCCAATGCCTCAGCACCCTTTGGGGAAGGAATTGTTCCTAATATCCAGTCTAAACTTCCCATGGTGCAGCTTGAGGCCATTTCCTCTTTTACTGTGATTTGCTCCTTGGAGAAGAGACCAGCCATCTCCTGGCTCCATCCTTCTTTCAGGTAGTTGTAAGAGAGATGTTACTCAACACCCATCAGCTGCATTACTCTTTCTTGAACAGAAGAACAACTTCAGACCCTGGTGGGAGCTGCTGTCCCAGGATTCCTTTGGGAGCTCTTGCCCCATGCACACCATGAGCCACCCCGGTACCAAACTTTGTGCCATGGGCCATCCAGATGACTTCCTCAGGAGCTGGAGCTCTGACATCCCACCTTTCCCTCCTCCACTCCAGGCCGCTTGTCAAACTAACTTGAGGGGCTCTGGCAGCATAGTACCACATGAGAGAAAAATATACAGAGGGAGAAACATCTCCAATTAATGTGCCCTGTGCTTAGTAATCTTTTTGCAAGTTCTGCTTTCCAACAGATGGGGAGTACACTCCACAGCTCAGCACTGTGGTCAAACCAGACCATAGACAGACTCAGGAAGTATTTAGGGTAGAGCAGTGCATGCACAGACTTACCCAGCACAAAGCCGGAAGCAAGAGACAAGCCAAGAGCAGCTCAGCAGCATACATAAAAACATTGCCTCCATCAACCTTGCCTCTGCCCTCCAGGAGTGCTTAAAGGAATGTTTCATCTAACAAACCTGGCCCTGCTCTGCAGAGGAGGTCCCATTCTCCCACTGGAGCTAAGGACGGATTTGTTAGGAGCTGTACAGCCAAACCTTCTCCCCTGGTCCATGTGGAGTTGCAGCAGAGGCTGGTTATCTCCAGCAGACATGTTCCTCATAACATACATGTGACATTTTAATTTTATTCCTCCAGCAAACTATTAGAAACCTGTTTCAGCTTTGAGAAACCATTCATTTTAGCACCATGCTCCACATGCTGCTGCTAAGGTATGCAAGTATTTCTGACACAGCAACATACTGTTTGCCTTCAAAGACCATCTTCATGTGCATCTATTATATACTTGTATTTGTTTGCATTTATTATTTTAATATATTGTTTATTATAAGGGGAATAGTTTAAACTGACAGAGGGGCGACTGAGTTGGGCTCTTAGGCAGAAGTTCTTCCCTGTGAGGGTGCTGAGGCACTGGCACAGGGTACCCAGAGAAGCTGTGGCTGCCCCATCCCTGGCAGTGTTCAAGGCCAGGTTGGATGGGGCTTGGAGCAACCTGGTCTGGTGGAAGGTGTCCCTGCCTGTGGCAGGGGGTTGGAACTGGATGGGCTTTAACGTCCCTTTCAACCCAAACCAGTCTGGGATTCTGTGGTTATATCTTATTTCAAAACTAGAAGGGTATCAGAGTAACACAATTGTGTGAAATGCAAAAGATTCAAAGTACTAAACCACCACTCAGCACCCAGAAGGTCGCAGTGCCTAACAGAGCCCCTAACCCAAGCTGTCACCACCACAGAGTACTGCAGCACGCCATGGCTGGGCAACGGCACAGGCCATGTCTCACCAAAACCCTGGGAGGTAACACCGCAGATGTGCACTCTCAGACCTGAGCCACAGCCAGGACACCGGGACTGATCCACCCAGCTCCTGGAGGAACCTGAGGACATTCAGCCAGAACCTCAGTTTTACCTTCGCCCTGAAAAGACACCTCCAGCCTCTCCACACCATGGCTCATCAGAGCAAACAGACACTTTCTATATCACCTATATAAAATATTATATATTATGCAAAATAATATACAATAAGTAAAATAAATATATGTATGTAATATAAATATATATATTACATACATATATCTTTTTTGAGCTTGCAAACTCCTCAGGTCAAGGCACCCATTAGTCTTGCTGCCAGGAGCGGGCATGCCCACATGGAAGTGGGTTTAAAGAAGAGAATCATCCAAGAAGCATCAGCAACACACTTCCACATTTCTCTGGGCTTCAAGAAGACCAGCCTTGGCTTTGGCTTTGGCCTTGGCCTTGGGATGGCACAACTTCCCTGGCAGGCAGACATCTCCAGCACCAGAGTTCTGTCCATCAGCTTTGCTGCCCATTGGAACAGGGGAAATTAATGCAGGTCTGGGCTAGGCAGAAGACATCAGGAGGTGCAGGACAGTCAAACCCACAGTTTTTCTCTCTACAGGTGTTAGTATAGGGAGAACAACAAATCTGTCCCCACATCCATACAAGGCAGCAACTGTTCTCTCCAGGCCCAGCGCCACTGTCACATATAAAATGCCAAGTAATGTTTTACCCAGTCACCAGCTCATGCTTTGGGAATTTCCTGTTCTTCCCCTCCTCCTATTTTACTCCCCCCACTGGAAAGCCACTCGCATCTGTACTTCATCAGCTGAAGCCAGAAACTTAATGAAGACCAGATGCAGCAACAGTGTGAGCAGAGCCAAGGGAATGGGCTCTGGGAGCACCATCCCCATGCAAAACATCCACGAATTCTGGACTCCCCAGGATTCAGGCCACAGCAGCAAACTTTGATGCCTCTTAAGACTGGACACAAGTTTTACCATGTATTTGATATAAAAGTTTTGCTTCCTTTGTATCTGATCTTTGGTATCTGTTATTCTATGAAATTGTTTATAACATCCAACTGTCTAATTTTATAAACCCTCCCGTTACTATGTATTTTTCATTGCACCTTTTGCATGAAATGTTAAAGAAATAATCTGGTAAAGGGAGTATTATTTAGAAGTGCTGGAGATTTGTTTGTCAGAGGAATCTCACTACAAAATCTCTTTCCATTTAATGGGGTATATTTAGAAAACGAACATATGTTCCATCTCTTGCCTCCAAATATCTTGATCAAAAGAAAAAAAAGACTCTTTCCAATTTGCGCCCCACCTTATTGAAATGGGCCCTGAGCATTCTGCTTTAAAAGACTACAGCTTAATGCAAAGGGAAACACTAACAGAGTATTTTTAACACGAACATCAGATATAACTGTTATAACACTGTATTACATAGAACAATGTTATTGCATCCCTATAACATTATATTATAGATAATATATTCTAATAAATTATCACATCCCTAATGTGCACATCTCCCTGGAGTGGGAGGGTACCCCCCTGTGCCTCAGGCACAGCCTGGGCTGGCAAAAATGGAAATAAATCCAGCAAACTGGGAAGCTGCAGACCCAGTGGTAAGGACAAGGACTCCACTTCCCCATCACAAAATGAACCACACAACAAATTCAACTCAGCAGCACAGGCAGCTGGAACCACAGTGGTCACAATGTGTTTGCCATGAGACTTTTACCCTGGTGCAACCAGGATCTGGATACTGCTGCAGGGCACTGGGTACCAGACTTCCCCAGCCACCACCCCAGCCTACATGGTGCCGAGGGTAGGGTTTCATCATAGAATGATGGAATGGTTTGGATTGGAAGGGATCTTAAAGCTTGTCCAGTTCCAACCCCCTGCCATGGGCAGGGACACCTTCCACTGGACCAGGTTGCTCCAAGCCCCATCCAACCTGGCCTT
>JANRGW010031719.1:0-19448 GCA_024733675.1 Psilopsiagon aymara | reverse complement strand
TTAAACAAGGGAAGTTTAGATTGGATATGAGGAAGAAATTCTTTACTGTAAGGGTGGTGAGGCACTGGAATGGGTTGTCCAGGGATGTTGTGAATGCTCCATCGCAGGCAGTGTTCAAGGCCAGGTTGGACAGAGCCTTGGGTGGCATGATTTAGTGGGAGGTGTCCCTGCGCATGGCAGGGGGGTTGGAACTAGATGATGTCAAGGTCGTTTCCAACCCTAACTATTCTATGATTCTACAATCTTAAAATATAGAAGCCTATCCCACTCATGTTGACTGAAATGGTTCAGGTGAGCAGCTGAACCAGCAAACTGGATGGTTGGCAGCTCAAAGAAGTACACTGAACCCAACTGACCTGTGTATGTTCTTCATGACTGTATACTGATATCTGAGTAGCAGGTGATTTGTTGTAGTATCTCAATATCATATGCTAATGAGAAATATGGTAACAAATATATCACCAGGTAAATATCATTTGGACATGCAAGTACGGGGAACATGTTTCACGACGTACACAGCATTAGAAATAATGCAGTAATGCAGATAGAAATGTGTGAAATGAAAAGGTCTTCAACTCAAATATCCACTTCATTGCTTACAAACATGCATCTTACACACACAGAGGTGTCTCCTAGTTAGATCCCCAGTTACACAACTCTGATGCATCAGGAGATGGACACAGCACTTGAAAAACAGAAGTAGATAACCACTGAAGCTTCCAGGAGGCTCACTCATCAGTGACTGCTTCTCTCTGCACAAGCTGTTTTTTCTTAGGATGACAAGAGCTCTTACCTCTGTCTGATAGAGTTTACTGCCACCAAAAGCAGAGCTTGCTTTGACTCCAGCTAAACTGAAGTGCCAAGTAACATTTGCTGCTGACTTTCTGGGCGAAAGTCTGCACATTTATCCTTATGTAAACAGCTGCCCACCAAGAATTACACCTCATGCACAGGGAGTCCTTTTCAGCCTTCAGATCAAGGACTGCCATAATTTCTAAGTCAGCCTCCAACTAACAAAGTAGAACCCACTGCCTTGCACTGACTAAATATCACAACTTATCAGGTTAAAGACAAAAGTGGAAAGCAATTGTAATTCAGTGGTGAAAAGTGAAGGACAAGAGGGTCGTACTGCCCCTGAGAAGACTGGTCTATGTAATATGCATGTTCATAAGTACTATTTGAGTTGAAGAACTAGCCATTTCACACACTTCTGCATTTTAAGAGATGTTATGTTCTACAAAAATATTTGGAAGGAAATTTTTATTGTTCTCAACAATGTACAACTGAAAACTCAAAGGCCACTAAAGTCGCCACAGCATTTAAACCAAGCAAGCACACTTCTGCAGCTTCAGCCTGGTACTACAACTAAGAGATCACAACTACTACACAACTGTAGGGGCCCTACGAGAAATCTGGAGAAGGGCTTTAGAAAAGGGCCTGTAGGGACAGGACAAGGGGGAATGGCTTTAACCTGACAGAGGGGAGACTGAGATGAGATCTTAGGCAGAAGCTCTTCCCTGTCAGGGTGGTGAAGTGCAGGACACAGATTGCCCACTGAAGCTGTGGCTGCCCCATCCCTGGCAGTGTTCAAGGCCAGGTTGGATGGGGCTTGGAGTAACCTAGCCTAGTGGAAGGTGTCCCTGCCTGTGGCAGGGGGTTGGAACTGGATGAGCTTTAAGGTCTGCTCCAGCCCAAACCAGTCTGGGATTCTGTGATTCTATGATTACAGAAGCTCCACATTTGCCTCGCACTGTAGCAACTCTTTTTTGTGCCAAGCTGACACAGAAAAAGGTGTTGATTGAGTAACCATTTACATAAGTCCTATAGCAATCACACTTTGGGAATCTATCTCACTGTGAGAATGAGTTGAGTTCCTATAAGCAGCTTATTCAGGCTTGTGGATCATTGCAGCTAAATCATTCCCTGTAAATGTTTATGGGTTATGTAGAAAGGGGGCAAAAAATTTCTCCTTCCTGTTTGCAGCTCTGCTGCAAAGGCGTGGGTTGTCAACTCCCAACACTCTGGCTGCTCTATTTTCCTTCTTCTCCCTTTTCCTGGCAGCATAAGTCATCCTAGAGGACAAGCTGTAAAGAGGAGATATAAATCCCAATACAGACTCTCTACCAACCCAGAAAAAAACATAGCGTAGATTTCTTCAACCACCCTATCAATGTACTAATAAAAAGGAGGAATGTGAATCAAGGGGTGTCTGAAAAGAAACAAATCCAAACAAACAAAACTATCACAGAAGTAAAAGAGTGCCTATGAGAGTTTTTTTAAAATGGTAAGCTTACAGCCAGCTACAGTCAAACAGGAAATTCAGTACACAGATCTGAAATGTAAGTTCAAAAAGTAACATTTTCCCAACCCACCCTCATTCACAGTCAATTCTTCCTAGTGAATTTGTTATCTGTTTCCTTCCCCAATGAAAAAGCCCCCCCAGCCAGACTTGCTTTGCTTCAGATGGGAAACAACGAGAGATAAACAGCAGATCTATGGGAAAATAAAGTACTTTAAGTAATCTCATCAGGATTTTTAGTAAAGATGTGCAGACTTTAGACAATACACAATAAAATAATCTGAAATTGACTGAAGTACATAATTAATTCAAGGAAAGTCTTGTCATTGCCACAAGACAGAAATGAAACCAAACGAGATGAAAATGTTTAATATTTTTATAACTAAACTTATAGTTAACTAAACTTAAGGAAACATTTCCCACTGCAGCCCTTTTTAAACTGCATCATAAAGTAAGAGATCAAGAAGACTGATGGCAAGTAGAAGGATTTTCTGGTTATTTTTAGCAGAGTTACCCACGGGAAATAGTCTGGAAAGCTAACTGTCTCCCTTCAGGTATTTTACTGGAATACTGAAACTAAATTCAATGTCACAAATGTCTTTTAAAAAGTGAAAAGTCACCACAGTCAGTTTTAGTTATGGAGACAGAAGCTATTCTCAATAAAAGGTTAATTTTTACAGGTACTTCTAACTGGCCGGCATACCATCCAGAGCCAAGTTCTGCATTGGTATATTTACATATACCAATGAATATTGGAATATGTAAATATATGTATATTTACTGGTATATGTAAAAATATGTACATTTACATATACCAATTAAAACTGAGTTAAACCCATATTACACAAGCATCAATAGGAGTAGAATTCCAGCATCATTTTCCTTACAGTAAATTCTCATAAAAGTGATAAACTAATTGAATACTTAACAGTATTCAAAGGGAACCAAATTAAAATGTTGTCAAAGATAAACAGTGAAAGCAGTAAGCAAAACAGGAGATATCAATATTGTGAAAATGCTCTGCTTTACCTACCTTCTTAGTAAAAAGAAAACATAAGTCAAACTTCAGTTTCATTCTCTTTCCTTAGAGCAACTGAGTATTCCTGAATCAGAGACAAGGGTCTGAACCCAGTGGTACACACATAATTATCCATACAGTTCCATCCAAACTAGGAAGACACCACCCCTCCATAGACTCCACATCCATACAACAAAGAATAATAAAAAAATTATTTTAAAAAATCTACTTTTCCTAAGAAAGAAGAAACTCTAAAGGAGAAGGGCTAGGCTGGCACAACTAGAGCATTTAGTGCTTGCCCAGTCATTCAGAGAGCAGACTTGCTGCTAAATGTTCCATCTCAATTCCTAGCTGCTGAACAACACCAATGGAAGGGCAAGGAAAAGATAAGCAGCACAGTGGAATACTTTGCTTCAAGAAATCTAATTTTGCTTAAGTTGTTACAGACAAAATCTCTTTCTGGGAGGTTTCACACAACATCATCTTTACAAGAGTAGCACTCAGTAAAATTTAAGTATCACTGTATGCAAATGCAGTCCTTTTGCATCAATATGATTTCTTTGCTCTTTAGCTCCTACATTCATAAATCATTATCAAGTCATGCTATGAAAGAAGAATGCTGAAAAATGATGTTCACAGTGACATTTTTATTCTGGAACTCACATACACTGGCAGAACTGTAAAACTAATGGTGGAAACTCTACAGTAACATGCTTCCAACTCTCCCACCTCTGTCATGTTTTTCTCTCTTCTAAAATGTCAGTTTCTGTTCAGCCTGCAGCAAAGTATTCTGAACAGATCATACGTTCTTCACTCAAGAGCTCTAGTAACTCACTCCTGCTACCTGCCAAGCCAGGAGCTTCCAACTCATTATATTTCTGTTCCCCCCTGCTCAGGCAGTGGAACTGAACTGGAAAAGGACAGAAAGCCTGTTGCATGACTGGCTGCTCATCTGATCAGGGTTCAGGCAAAAGGCCTGTAAAGGAAAACAGTCTTGCCAGCATAGTTTTATTTGGGGACCTGTAAGGAAGCCTTAGTGCTTCTTCCTGGTGGATGATTGCTCCATCGGATGGAAGAGAGCTTATGAAGATGGACAGTCTAGCATGGAAATGTGTACCCATTTAGGACAGTAATCAGGCATTAAGCGATACATAAGCAAGAAAGAAAAAGCTGTGTAATTTGGGGGGGAAAAGGTTTAAAAAATAGAAATTTTCCTATGGCGTTTATTAGCTTGTACTGTGCCATAAAGAAATGTAGATAAACCACTGCCGCTTGCCTTAGCTAAACAAACAAAGAATGGGGCAAAACTGATGTCTAAGGAGCACAGCTGTCTCACACCTGTGCAAACCAGCTTTTCCCAACAGGTCTGCACAAGCAAACCTGGCTTGCAGTTTAAACTAAAAGTGATAACCATCCATACTTCCCTGAGGCAGAGATAATGACAAATAGCCATAAACCTGCAGTGGGAAAACACCAGCCACAATTCCATACCTGGAAATTGAGCTGCAAGACACAACAGTATCAGGGTTACTCTGTATAACTGGTGTTCCTGAACCAAGCTCCTTTTGCCAAGAAAGCCTCAAACATACAATGCAAGATAAAGTGGACTGTTGTTACTATTTATAACTGTCCCCTAGAGGTACCTGAAAGTGGTCACTGGTACAAACAGCTTAGGTTCAAAGCTTCTCCTGCTTAAGGTTTTGTGATTTGCATCACACTTAAAAAAGAAAAATAAAATTTCACAGACTCATAGAATTGTGAGATTTGGAAATGACCTTACAGATCATCTGGTTGATTTTATTTAACGCTTTTTGGATTCTCTGAGAAAGTGTATGTGAACTGGAAAAGAATTCTGACAGGAAAACTGATCACACACAGTTTTGTCATGCGCCAGACTCATCAGGAAGATGGGTTTCTTGAATACCCTCCTTCCTGCAAATTTTAAACCATAAGAAAAGGAAACAGGCCAACAACTTGGCCATAGGAGGTGCAAGTAATTTTCTTTTCCCTGTTTCATACTTTATAAGAAAATCGGTATTTATCACCCTTTGAAAAGCAGACTGCAACCTGTGGAACAGCAAAGCACTATAGTATTTTTCTATATTACACGATCTAAAGACCTCAAACATAGATGTAGACATACATAGTCTCCCTATGAGTCCATTACAACTAGCACACCCTGCTCCCAAAGCTCTCAAATACAAAATGGAGCACAGAACTTTTATCATTTTGGTTCCACAGATGGGAACCAAGCCATCTCAGAAGAGTTTAAAAAAAGCTGATGTAT
The DNA here is from genome assembly GCA_024733675.1 of Psilopsiagon aymara. Lineage (NCBI taxonomy): Eukaryota > Metazoa > Chordata > Aves > Psittaciformes > Psittacidae > Psilopsiagon > Psilopsiagon aymara. Next base: position 13,844 of record JANRGW010031719.1, on the reverse strand, counting down.
GCAATTATACAGTATCTGATCTCCCCCTCTCTACCACATGCCTTAGGACAAACTGAACTTTGAGAATGACACTGGATGTGAGGGAAAACTATTTTCTTTCTGAGTTCTGCTGCAATCTTCTTGTATGGTATTACCACTAACAATAAAGAAACAGATTAAAGTCATAAAAGACCCAGATAACACCAATCAGCAAAGCCAGGAGAATTTAAAAGCAATTCAAGGAAACATCATAGAAAAGGAAGAGCACAATTTACTGTGGCTTTGAGGACAAAAGCAGAGTTCTTTGAATGCTGAAAAAACGTGCAAACTTCACTGAGGATTGTGAATGCATCAGAACATTCCCACTTTCACATGGTGACGAGCTAAGCATATGACTATACAGAAAAAATAACTCCTTTGAAGAAGATCACTTGCTTTCAACAGTCTATCCAAGAATGTAGATAACATCTGCCTGGCTCCAAGAGACCAGGATTTTAAAACGTATGCATAGTCTGATATGTACCTCATATCATACTGTCATTCAGCAGTGATTACTAAAAAAAATGAATGAAGATTCAAGCTTAATTGGTCAAAAGCACATCTTCACAATTTTTCTACCCCAGCCATAACTCAGTATATTTTTGAACAGGGATCAAGAAACAACTTTCAAACCTGCATACTCTGAAATAATTCTAGATGACCACCTGTGTATTGGGATCCCATCTCCAACCTGGTTAACATTAGAAATAATTAATTAACATTAGAAGTAATCCTGCAAGACTGAATGTTGTGAATGCTAGATCAGTGATCTCTGCAACTCAGTTAAGTCAGTGTGCTCTATGTCACCACGTTTTCCCCAGATGAAACTTGCTCATTTAAAACTAAGCTGAACCATTAAATAACTACTAGACTTAACTGACGAAAGCAAGATGTTATTAACTGTTTTTTTTACAACTGAGTTGACAGCCTCAAACCTATGTTAGACTTTTCCCAGCAAAGGCTACTGCAGAGTGGTTAAAGAGCAGGAAAAAGCTACTCCTCCTGTAAGAACCTATTTCCTCTTTATATATCCTTAGGAAGAAATGCCTCACTTCAAACCTTCTTTGGTCCATGGCACCTGTGGAACAGCGCTGCCTCAGGAGGAAAAGGTGTAGCAAGCAACTGAGTTACAAACCACCTTCTAAGTAGAACCAAGAGAGCTGAGGATGCCAGATGTCTGTGGAATTAATATTCATTCTTTGCTCGTTTCATTAGGAGGGGGATTCAGCCCTCACATTTTTAACTCTGAGAATAGTAAAAACGTTGTGCCTACTTATGTAGTGATATTTTTCCATCCTATTTGTATTTCATTTCCCTCCTCTATTTTTTCTCATCTGTATATAATTCATGCCTTTTCCATTTTCACTGTATTACTAATACTCTTTTTAGAAAGAAACCTGATACAATGCATTCTCAGGATGTGCTCTTTTATGGAAAATCAGGTGTAGCACCATGTTAAAGCCACATACCTGTGGGGAACAGTGTTTGCAGGCAGCGTGGCTAGCTGAGAGGACAGCATGCAGCCACTGAGACCTACCTGCTCTTGCTAGTCCTTGCCCATGAACTTAGGAAGATGGTATACAGAAATCCTCTGGCTGTTTATGGGTCTTTGTTTATTCTAATCTTCCTTCATAAAGGGGTCCTTTGATCAGTGCTGTTTCTTGCGTGATGGTGATGGTTAAGGAAGTGTGTAGGAGAAAACAGAGAGAACCTTTTGCCAGTTATTGAAGCACATTTGCCTGCTTGTATGTTTGTTTCAATCTAATCACATGTATAAATTACTTCTCTTGAAAAGCTGAAAAGTAGTTTTATTTGAGAAGAGGCACAGGAAGGAACTAATCCAATAAAGGGCAGAAAAGTAATTGCTTATCAGTGCGTTCTTCAGGGAAAATGCAATCTTAGTAACATAAAAAGGAGTCAGAGATACGGATTCTGCCCGTTGTTCTAATATGGGCCTCCTGCATGACCCGCCTCACCCCACCTCATCTCTGAAATAACACTACTTATCAGAGGTGTCTACCAAAAAGAATGTGGAAAATATTTTTTTCAGGGGTTTTTTTTTGGCAAATCTCATTGCCTATCATCTCCAACCAGAAGTCCCAAGTGCAGTGTTATCACTCAAATATTACTTACCTTTTAGGCAACATGCTACTGTGCTTAAGGTTAGGAAGGGAATGGAAACCTTGCCCTTGGTAGCTTCTGGAGGAATAATACTGCTCCTGGACCATAACAGTTTTTTCTAGTGTAGAGAAAGTAGGACCATAAAGTCCCATTTATTTCACCTTCCATTTTTTTAAGCCTCTGTACATTTTTTTTATTATTTCTGTAAGATAATTAGCTATTCATCATTTTCGCAGTTTACAAAAGCAGCCTGCCTTACATAAACATTTTTAAATTTCAGAATAAGTGCATCATATTCTGAATAAAATATTTTCATTATTAATATTATTAATATACCAGGTTTTTGTGGTGGCAACAGAAATAAGAAGGACATCTGTGTGAGACAAGAGGATGGGAAAAAAAACGCCACATGAAATACAGCTAAGTGGGTGTAAGAAATTTAAATTAGAGAGAACAGACTTAAACCTGACATTGAGACTCCATTTAGGCACCCAGTCTTTGCATATATCATATATATATGTATCATGCCCACACATGCCTTGAGGAGAACACATACACACATTATAGTAGGGATGAAAAGGCTTTACAGACTCAGAATTGTTGGCCTGTGGCTTCTTGCCACTGCAGGAATTCAAGAGACTAACTACTAAAAGTGATTCTCACATTCTCCCTGCAGGTTTTGTTCTGGTCATCGGATTGGTGACTTTCTACCGCATCGGACCATACAGTAACCTCTCTTGGTCTTGCTATCTGAACATTGGAGCCTGTCTTTTGGCCACGCTGGCAGCTGCCATTCTCATCTGGAATATCCTTCACAGGCGTGAGGACTGTATGGCACCCCGGGTCATTGTCATTAGCCGTACCCTGACTGCACGGTTTCGACGTGGGCTGGAAAATGACTATGTTGAGTCCCCGTGCTGAAAGCATGGACTTGAAAGGGGAAAGATCTCCAAAGAGATCTGCATTGAAGTTGTCTTCTATAAATATATGCTATAATTTAAAACTAAGGGTTGAAAGACATCATAAGGCTCACTCTTGTGGGCAGAGGCCCTCAATTATTACTTGAATGGGCTCCATCTATATACATATGTATAAAACATACAATTTTATATATCATATTATATTGCCCTCTCCTGCTGTACAGCACAGAATGTTGGATTGTCAGAATCCTGACAGAGCAGCACAGCTACATGTCATCAGGGTCAGCTGTAGCAGACGTAGAGTGCAAGCAGTGAGAATATAAAAAGAGGCAACCAAACATGTTTTCTCTGTCTGCATAAAGTTATCCTAATAATAATTAAAAAGTCTATAGGAGACCAGTGACAATAGCTTTGGCAATCTCAGAAAGCAGAAACTCACTATAGAATAAGTGATGATTTTAACAGCTATTTAAGTTCCATGAATCTTCAGTCCTTCCATCCACCTCTCTTCAAGGAACTTCTCATCAGCTGCAGCACCTGCTCTTCAGCTATAGTGTAGCCCAGACAGTAAGAAGCAAAAACAATTCTAACCATGCTAACTGCAAAGAACGCCGAAGAAATAAGTTGCAGTTTTTCAGGCATTTCTTTTGTATCCTGAGACAAAGGTTTGAGTTTCTCCTGTATGTAAACAGACATGCCACTAAAAATGAAGAGGGTACACATCTAGGACTGGCCATATACATTAGTGAAAGATCTACTTTAGTGTTACAAAGAGGCAAAGTATCTACAGAAGAAGGACTCCCTAATAATCACAGATACTATTAACTTAAATTATTGTAAATGATTATTAAGAACAGGTATTTCAGACCAAATAAATTTCTTCTCAGCTAGCTTTAACATTTGCTGTGACATTTTCAGATTAGAGTGCTACATCAGGACACCTAACTCTGCCCATGTAACACTGGAAGATGCAACTGCCTCCCAGGAACCCAGACTGGAAACTAAGACACATATACAGGATTAAGCATAAGATTTAAGACAGACCTGCCTGGTAACTCAATATGGGAATGAAATCAGAATAATTAGTAACTATGGAATTAGGCATAATGTTTATCAGCCTGACCCTGCACATGGGCTCACAGCAGTCATGTGCATGTAACTTTCAGGAAGAAAAAACCCACAAAAACAAGAGGAAAAAAATTATTGTGCAGAAGTACGTAGGATACAGCAACTAGAGGCAATGACAGATGTTTAAAAACTCTAAGGATGCTACTCTGAGCAGTTACAGAGAGGTCTGAAAGACCACTAGCCGTGAATATTACACAATTTTTAGGACTGTTGTGTCACTCCCAGCTGAGTACACTGCTTTTCTCCCTTATCTTTATTTCCACCATACTTTTCCACACTTTGTTAAATGTGATCATCAAGCTGGCTCTTGAGTTCTGTTCTGCACTCAGTTCTGATGTAATAAGAAACTCAACCCCAACTTCTGCTCTGCACCATGTGCAAAGTGAGCAATGCTCTGCAGAGACTGATGCTCTGGAACAATGTTTAAGTCTATTGGGGCAGAATGCCATAAAGATAACAAAGAGTTTCTTCTAGCAGTAGGTTTGTAAAAACCAACTAAGATTTGTATTCACTTGCCTGCATTACTTTCTGGAAAATTTTTCTAGAAATAATATACTATGATTAATTGCTGGTTTTTTGAAAAATAAAATAATGGGAGTATTTAAAAGACTTTATATTATTTCTTCTAATATTGCAATATCCATATTATAATAATGTATATTTAATTTTAAAAATCAGCTATGTGGTTGGTAAATTGTAATACTCAGTATTACTGTGATTATGTTAGATGTATAAATAAAGTTGTGAATGTTTAGTTTCTTCTAGTGATAACATAAGATTTTTGCAGAGACACAGAAAGGCAGCTGCTAATTATCAAGCGTTTTTTCCTGTTTAGGAAAAAAGAACCCACAGAACTTGCAACATGTTTTAGGCAAAGAATCATCAGAGAATATATTAAAATGGTGTAAGATAAAGATGCTTTATCATGTTAGAAACAAAAGGGAGAATGAAGTCAGAAAGGAAAAATATAAGGAGAATTTAGGAGGATCAAAACTTCCTACAAACGCTTAACAAAAATAAACTGTATCCATACACACAAATATTTATACCTTTTTATCAGCCTGATGGATTTGAAGGCCTCATCCATGTCTCCAGCAGTCAGATAGAAACTGAAGTTTAGCATGGCATCCTGGGTGGCTTTATCACAATCTCCTAATCCAATGAAATCTCTCATGGGTCTTCTCGCAACCATCTGAGAGACTTCTGTTGAGCCAGACTCTGCTTGTCCTTTCTCAGCTTCTCCCAGCTAAAATGAGAATGTTATCATTTAGGAATCAAGTAGGTTGAAAGTTACTCCTTTGTGTACATGTCATAAATTACATGATTTCCACTACAGTCCAAATTTTCTATTTCTGCAGGACCATGATCAATAGTAACAACAGTTGCAATGTTTCAGAACTTCCTAGAAAGTGACCCAAAATATTGAGTGTCATAAAAGGGAGTGGTGCATCATAAGAATCACAGTACTTCAGGGACAGTTTGGAGACTGGTAAAATACCATGGAAGAAACAGCCTCCTATTATTATAGTCATAATTATAATTATTTTTCATGTATGTTTATTATTAATACAATAACACCTATTATTTTAAGTTCCCAGAAGATACGTTATAATGAATAAGGAGAAACCTTGGAATGAAAGTTGGTCAAAAAAACTGCCTGCGTCAACTCAATTTCCTATATTTAAATCAGACTCTGCTCATATATTAAGTCATGCTTCCAAAATGAGTTATTTATAACAAGTAATTTAGACACGAAGACACAGGAACCTAATGAGGGAAGAAAATGGAAACAGAAAAGCAGGGAATTAAGGAAGATCAAAATAATACAGATACTTACAGGTTTATAAATACATCCCCTCCGAAAAAACAACTAATAGCAGCAATAATCCATGCAGAGTTAAAAAAAAAAAAAAGAGACACAATATCAAAGCAAAATGGCACAAGACATGATAGGGGGGAAGCGTTAAAAGAATAGAAAATATATATAGCAGATCACCTTTGACTTTTCAAATTAAGAGAAAAAGGAAATTAAAATATGGTGCAACTCTAAAAGCTAGATCTGCACAGGAAGAATGACAAGAGTCAGTTCTTTGGAAGGGTGCTAAATTGCACAGTACTGCTCTGAATCTAAATATATTAAGCAGATAAACATCTAGACACATTCTCCCTGTTTAATACTGCTCTTAAACTACATGAAATTAGATTGATATGATCATATCAGTCTGTCTTATTCAGAAGATACAGAGGATTAGAAGTCTTGTTAATAGTAAGCTCCTGCTGATCTAACAAAAATAAATGCCCTGGTAAGCTCCCCCTGCTAGAAGGGAGCAGTGAAAATCTTCATATTAACAAGCACTAATAAACACAGATCAGATCTTAACCAGAAACCCAATTTGTAGGCTTCATTTCTTCCAGTATCCATGGAATTAAGCAGGGTATTATTTACATAAGTTGCAAATAATTACGGATTCATATTCAAGTTTAAGAAGTTAAAGCATGCATTCCTGGTATTTGTAGTATATAGGCATTTGGTGATAGAGCAAAATGAGTATTCTTGCTCTCTCTGGTATTCTGTGGGGGTTAAGCTTCATTCCAAAAAGGAAATGGGTTGCTTCTGCTAAAGCCAGTAGGAAATGCCCCCTCCTGCCTATGTAAAGTTCACACACACACACACACCCCACCTTGCAAAAGGCACAGTTACTATATAGAGTAGAAGAGAATTGTTTCACATCCCTTTTTTAGTTACATTTTCTTGTAATTACTGTGTCTCCCGTGCTTGCTCGTCACATCCAGTTTGTAATACCCGTGAAAAGCCAATTCAGTGCAATTTCCACAATACTGCAAAGTACGCCCACATTAGAGATACCTTTATGTCATTTCTACAGGTGATGCAGCAACTGCCATTGTAGTTGCCCTACTTATCCCAGACTCCATTTGGTTAAATTTGATCCCTGTGAAGTCTGCTCTTACAGGAAGGGCAGGAATTGTGAAAGATTCCCTCACCTTTTTTGCAAAATAGTAATGGGGCACCTCTATGCCCAGAAGAACCTGGTAGGATGAAGGCAATGGGAAACTGTCCTGAAGCAAAAAGCCGTGCTCTTCAGTACTGAAGAATGATAAAACCCAAACATCCATCTGGAAAAGGAAGCAAAGCTTTGTTTGTTTTTATGCTGCAATATCCTTCTTTCAATTTGTTTTTATTTTCCATATTCACTTGGCAGAACCTCCTCTTGAAAATAATATGACATATACATTCACACACACAGGCTGGAGAGGGCAGAGCTGTACACTTCCTCTCTAGAGTAAGTAGCTAATGATTCATTGTACAATAAAGACTGTGCTACTGCAAAGGGACCTCCACCTCTGCCTTTCAGGAACCAACTTCACCACCATGAAGAGGAAAATCCCTGCCCACAGATAGCTGCTGCAGAAATAGTCTTGATTGTTTTCAACTTTATTTTTTTTTTAATTAATACTATGTTATTTCTATCATAATTTTAGCAGTTCACTGATTGGTTTAAATTTCCAGCGAATATACCTGCCATTCAAAAAGTTTCTTTAACAGCTTAAATATTGACCTGACTCAAGTCAAAATGAAGTATTTACTTCCAGATGAAGTTCTCACTTCTTAAAGGATAAATACACAGTTAAAAGTCCCTTTGAATAAGGCCAAAAAGTAAGTTATGCTCTTTTAATATAATTTTATTTTTCAATTTTATGTAGAAGCCAAATATTTTTTCTTGCTTATATTAGGATTATTAGGTTGAAGTGTTCTTTTTTTTCTAGAAGATCCTAGCAAGGCCTTTAGGGACATCCCTATTCCATTCCTCCTTTCTACATTGATCTTCCCATGATTTTTCCAAGGTCATTTCAACCAACAAAAGAAACAAAGAGCTTCCTCTCTCCAAATCATGCATGAATTAAAAAACTTCATATCAACATGGATGTCTCAAATCAATGGAGTATTTAGGAAGAACACGCAGTTCTGTTCAGATAAAAAGGTAAGGACCACTACAAGCATGTTAACAGGGAAGTGGGGAAGAATTGTTGGTCTGATGAAAGAAATAATTGATTAGATCATTTCTGATCAACAAAAAAATAAATCTTTTTTCTAATGGAAAAAAGACTGTAAAAGAAAATTTGGGAACTACCATAAAAATGTACAATATCTGTCCAGAAGAGCAGAAGATGGTAAGAACTGGGTGGGAAAAGTGTACTTCACTGTTCACCTGAATAGTAGGGTCCCTGTTATTCTATCAAATTAATTATTGCTGCTAAAAGTGGACTCAAGATATAAAATATGCATTATTAAAAAAAAAAAAAAGAGAGTAAGTATCAAACCTCTAGGTTATTAATTCATCCAAAACGTCACCTGAAAAACTGTAGGCCAGATAGAATCTTGCATTTATGATCATTCTCAAAATTACCTCCTTTTCTTTGTCACTGTATGCAAGCAAGGGTTAAATCAGAGACCTGATGTATAGAAAGCTGTACCTGAAGACACAGACACCAAACACATAGCTTCACTGCTCTTTTTTGTACAAGATAATGTATACTACCTACTCCCACACCCTTAATGAAAGACCAATGACTTATTACTTGGACAGGGAGAACTCCATGTAAAGCAAGGTCAAACAAACAAACAAACAAACCATACTGTGATTTCAGTCTGGTTTGTCTTCTGCTCTGGAGGCTCTAGGCCTGTTTCAAGAATGGCTTCACATACAAAAAGTCTTGATTCACTCTGGTCCCAGAAATGGCAAGCAGGGATGTGATTGCGCAACTCTGGATACTCCACAACAGACCTACCAAAAGATGAAAAAAATGTACAGTGAGACAAAATAATTCCAGCCCATTCAGTGCATGAAATAAAACACTAACCAAAGGATAATTTTTCAGATGATCAGTTACCTCTGCATTGTAACATTAACCATATATATCTTTCTGACTCGTTACACTTTACACATATCAATGCTTCTTTTAATTTGTTCTGTATAGATTAACCATGACTACAGGACATAAAGCATTTCAGTAGAAAAAATATGGTACTACAAATAGACACTCAAAATCCACCTCCACTGAGACTATGTGTTCGAAAGAAATACTTGAACATCCTTCAAACAATCTATCTGACTGTTACTGGTGCTGGGCATGTAGCACAATCGATGCTTTGAACTGCTGAACTCTGCAGTACAGAGGGGAACTCCAGAGTTCCACTCAGACTTTTAACAATGGCTTAGAATCCTTCTGAAAAAATACAGACTATAAATAGGTGTCAAATTTTAAAAATGAGAAAAAAACAAAGACAGGATAATATTTTTCTTATTTGCTGTCACCACTGAAGGGTGGACTTTGTGGAGAGGACTGAAGTGGGGCTGGAAGGCAAATTAAGAAAAAGATCCAAAGGGATGTAGAAATATATGATGTCCTTCCCATGCCATGAATTCAAAATAAATTACTTGCAAACTGAAAAACAGGATTTGTGTAAAAAAAATAGGGAGTGTTTAGATTCTGCTTCAGGAGGACAGAGAGAGAAGGGGAAGAAGTGTAGATTATTATTCTTTTCTGCTGAGTTTACTCGTTCCAATTTCAAGATACTCTAAAATGAAGCACAGATAAATGAATTATTCTTACCGACACCATCCAGCATTCAAGTACCTGTGACAAAGCATCACTATACCTCCTGTTGGCCTCTGCTGAGCTACCCAAGATACTACACTTGAAAAAACTTCCTCACTACTCGTTCTTTCGCTGTTTGCATAACTGACCAAGACAGTGTTCTTAGCTTTTGATGAGCTGGGTAGTTTCTTCTGACATTCAATGCTAAGGAGAGTAAATCTTTTTTTTTTTTTTTTTTTGCTTCTAAGACGTAAAGAAGACAGCTCCTAAAAAGTCAAACAGCTTCTATTCTAACACTACTTTTTTCTTAATACAGTCAGAAAAAATACTGCAAAACCAGACTGGAATTTGTATTCCAGCATTCCACTGTACTTCCATGAGAATTCCTAGTTCAATGCATTTTGCAGCCTTGCTATTAGAATTTCTAATGTTATTTGCCACAGAACAGCTTGTATGAAAACAAAGCTGTCAGTTCTAAATAGACATTTTATGATGTTTTTATCCATACAAAAGCATCCTATATTGGACTTGAAAAATAAGTTTTTCCTAGATGGAGCTTCCAAATGACTCTTTTCAGTTCTGACCCTGTAAACTCTTCATGGAAGAGCAGCTTTCCAAGATTTTACAAGATTTTTATTTTAAGATCTGGATCCTTATTCCAGTCCTATAATACCTCTACACATACCCCCTCAATACCCAATCATCCTCATGTGAGACCTTTGAGACAGTTATGTCTTCCACATATCTAACAACTCCCGCTGCACCTCTCTTCTGTGGATTGTCCAGTACCTCCATGAACCCTCCTTCACAGTCTGTATCTTCCTTTGGCAAGGAATCCCTTAGCTCAGCTGTCTGTTGTCTGAAGAACCGCCTCCTCCTGCATATTTTGAGCTTGCTTTCAATACCTTCATTTGACACCCCCTAGTTCATATATTGGAAGAGACAAGGATGCAGGCTGATTGACATACAATGCACCAGTTTTAATGAATTCTTTAGAAATAAAATAATTAAATTTGTACAAGTACCTACACAAAGACAGAGGAATTTAAGGTGCTGCTTGTCTTCATAGGGCAGATTCCTATCTTAAATCTATAAGTAATACTTTTTGAAATAAAAGCTTCTTACTTGTCAACACCTTGTCCAGAAAAAAGTTTCTCTCCACCATTTCCCTGTTCAGCCTTGAAATCAATGAGTGTGACTTTGTCCATTTCAACATCATAGAAACAGATCTTGGAATCAATGTTCCCATCCGCCTACAAGGAGGGAAAACAAGTTGCTGAAGCATGCAGTCAAAAAGAAAAAGAGGGCTGTTTATCTCATGTGATTCATGCTCTCAGTTTTGTTTACTGGTAATCACACAAGAATATTCTTTGGACGAAATAATTAGAAAATCTCTTGCTGTTCTTCTATTCTAGCAAGTTAGCCTTTGACTTCTTTGAAATGCTACAAAGAGGTTTTGTACCTAAAATATTCCTTCCTTTTCTGGGGGGTTGCTCTTCTTGCATAACATTCCTTAATTTTACTGATTAGTTAGAAGCTTAGACGTGACATTTTAAGTCCAAATACACTGCATAGAACATGCAGGTTTATTTCTGAGAAGCTAATCTTGGGTCTTCAGTAATCATTTAGAACTGCACCAGTCTATTAACTGATGGTCAGGTCCTAGGGTAGTAAGTAAGTGAAGAGCTCTGTCTCACCTTGCTAACAAGGATGCTGACTTTATTGCCATTAGCATTGCACTTGACAGATGCGATACCTCCCAGGCCAGGAAATAGCTCGGAGAAATTCTTGCTACTGCAATGTACTTTTGCCTCTCTGTGGAAAGGAATAAACTTAAATCAGTGGCAAGCAACTGGCAATACATGAGCCAAAACATTTTCACATGATAGGTAAGACTTTTAAAAACAAACTATTTCTACCTTATGACACCCCTGCCACAGACTCCAGCTTCCTCTCCAGGGAACTGCTGCAACTGTCTTTCTTTCAGGAAAAAGTTAATGACACACTCGTCCCTCAATGAATAAGCAAGATTAAAGTTCAGTGCTCCTACAGAATTCCCCAAACGGGGCTATCCAGCATGAACATCCTAGCAGAATTTTGAGGTCCGTTTTTCCTACATTAGTAAGTTGAACAGTACCATGAATGTTGAATACAGACCACACATAAAAGTTCTTTGTATGTGTCGTGGTTTAAGCCCAGCCGTAAATCTGCCACGATGTCGTTAGCTCACCCCCCACCTTCCTCCCTCCACTCCAGGAGGGATAGGGAAGAGAATCGAAAGAATGTAACTCCCACGGGTTGAGATAAGAACAGTTCACTAATAGTCCAGTAACTAAGGTGTAACACAGATCCCTACTGCTACCACCAATAATAATGATGATAAGGGAAATAAAAAGGGAAGAGAATACAACCGCTCACCACCTGCGGACCGATATCCAGTCCGACCCGAGCAGTGATCGCACCCTTTCAGGTAACTGCCCCCAGTTTATATACTGGCCATGATGTGCTGTGGTATGGAATACCTCTTTGGCTAGTTTGGGTCAGGTGTCCTGTCTCTGCTTCCTCCTGGCTTCCCCTCCTCCCTGGCAGAGCACGAGGTTCAGAAAGTCCTTGATCAGCCTAAACATTCTAAGCAGCAGCTAAAAACATTGGTGTTATCAGCACTGTTCCCAGGCCAAAAGTCAAAAACACAGCACTGCACCAGCTACTAAGGAGGAGAAACATGACTGCTACTGCTAAGCCCAGGACAGTATGGAGAACACACTGTGGAGCAGAAGTCAAGAAAAGTCATTGTGGGCTTCTATTTATGTCATATTAGTGGTGACCTTCTCTCCATACATAAGTTGAAAAGACTATCATTCACATACTTAACACTCACCGTTCCCCACCACCACCTGCCTACAGCTTATATTATCTCAAAAGAATCTCACTGCTGGTATGGACACAAACCTAGCGATCACTGAGCCACAAAGAGGACAAATCTCATGAACCAAAAGAATATGACAAAAAGAAGTGACACTAATTTAAAACCACAATACAGCCTCTTGAAAAAAAACTTTGATTGCACAAAAATAACATTCCTGGGCTACATGTTTAGACCTCTCATTTATTCTACACCAACTATGTGTGCTTTGAAATTAAACAGCACTACAGTCACCATTTGAGAAGGGGCTTTTCATTACTAGCCACAAAAATTGAACATCATGTGCAGGATTTGAGCTACTTTTTCTTCACCATCAAACATCATAATCCAACATTTGCACTAATTACAACCTTCCCAAATCCAATAACCTTTACATTGTGCCCCATGTGGAATCTGTGTGACCTCAACACAGGTAATGAGTTTCCAAGTGGATAACTAACTAGCCTTCAGCATTCCTCTGGTGTCAGTATGTTAAGAACAGAATTCACCTCACTCCTGAGGTTTTTCAGGTTTTCCAAATTACACCTGCCATTAGCAGGTAAATTACCAAGCTGAAGATCATGTCAGTCTTGGATTTTTTCACAGGTGTTTGTCAGCATGGGAACACACAAAAAAGTTCTAACAAAGTCAAGTAAAGTTCACTTTTAACCTAAACAGGAGGAAGAACTGAGTGTCCACAACTGAGGGTCACTTCCTCCATGGATACACTGAGTCAAGCTTAGTGGTTTATGAGGACATAAAAGACCTGGCTTTTTTGGTTTTGTTTTTTTTTTTATTTCAACTCTTTTGAGATTAGCCTTATTCAAGTTATCAGCAGAAACATGTGACATCCTTGTCTTCACCTTCCATGAAATCTCCGCATACTGTCAAATGCACACATATCCCTCACAATATCCTTAAAAAATTATTTTTACTATTACTCATACCATGATTTGTCTCATAATTGTCTATTCCCTTGCTTTAGGCATAGTTCATCAATTCACATAGGCTGCACATGTTGAATCTCAAGATCAAGTGTTTGACACTGTCCCACGACATCCTTGTCTCTAAGTTGGAGAGGCATCAATTTGATAGGTGGACCACTCGGTGGATAAAGAACTGGCTGGATGGCCACA
>JANRGW010031717.1:0-17867 GCA_024733675.1 Psilopsiagon aymara | reverse complement strand
TTCTGCCCAAGAGCTCATCTCAGTCTCCCCTCTGGCAGTTAAAGCCATTCCCCTTGGTCTGTCCCTACAGGCCCTTGGCCAAAGCCCCTCTCCAGGTTTCTTGTAGGCAAAGTTCTGCTGACAAGTCCTTCTTTGATAAGCTTTAACATGTGCTTTCTTAGTTGTCAAAGATCTTCCACAGGGCAGGTGTGCAGAGCGCTGGGAGCCCAGAATAGTGTCTGACCTGGGACAGAGCTCTCAAAGCACAGCATCTCACCTGTAGAAGGGAGGATTTCTGCTTCCAGAGCTTGTCTGCACCGTAAGCACATGCTGAAGGGTCTGGCCCTGTAAGGAGTAGGGCAGAAATGTCAGCTGTAGGTAGGTGACTGGGTTTTCTGAAGCAGCAGGGAGGTGCCCAAGTCAGCTGCAGCAGAGACTCCATCAGCTCTGCTTCCGAAGCCAGGAATGCTCCTGATCCCACTGGGATGTTGGGCAGGGAAAGACAAGTGTGCCTGAAACTACAGCTGGAGGGGAGTGGGTGCATGTGTTGGACCAAACCTCTGCATTGAACAGCGCTGCTGTTGATCTGGAGAACATGGTCAGGCTGCAGAGCTGCTGGACTCGGCTTAATCCTCTGCAGGCTGGGCTTTAGGCTCTCCAAACAGGATTACTCACTTTTTCCCTATTTCTGTGTTTGGTTCATATACCCATGGCAGTTACAGAGGCATGGATCTTTCATCAGAGCAAGGGTGTTAGGTTTAGGAATTGGTTTGTTGTCTTGGAGGGGATTTTTTGGCAGGATGTCTGTTCCTGGGTGGTTTTTCTCTACATGTGCACTCATACAGAAGGAATAAGGTCGGTTTTGCTTAGGTGCTGACCCCCCCAGTCCCAAATCAGTGGCTAGAAATAAAGTTTCAGTAGTTTCCTTAGGTTGTGCTTAATTCCTTGTTGCATCTTTGCCCCCAGGGCAATGTCTGATCATAGCTTTTCTGGGTGTAAATTCTGCCAGCTCAGTGAAGACCAACTTTTAGTATGTTTCCCCCCTCCCTGGGCAGGACTGCAATGGCACAAAAGCCAAGCACTCCTCCTCCTCCAGGAGGCAATGCGATTAGATTTACTTGACAAATTAAGCTTGTTACCATCATCTCCCATGTGCTAATTTAAATCATGGCTGTATTGCAAAGAGGATGTTTGTTCAATGTGATAAATTTGCCAGGAATGGAGAGGTTTAAGCTCTGTTTAGGGGGGTGGGTGCCTGCCTCTGTCAGCTGAGCTTGAACTCAAGTCAACGAGCCTCCCCTGCAACCCCAGCAGCATGGCTTCAAAGGGAGCAGCCCCTTCTTGGCTCCACTGACTTGTAAGTAAGGCATAAAGAAGGCAATAAAATGTTTGACTTCCCTGCCAGACCTGAGCCTGGAGGAGGAGGAGGATCCCAATTGGTTTCCATCAGATTCCAGTTAGCATGAATTTACAGTTTCCACTTAGCCTGATAAATGGCTTTGGCTGCCTTGGTGCATTTGGATTTATTCTTCTGTGCGATGGAAAGTGGTCAGCTTAAAAAGGCAAAGCCTTCAGAGCTGCTGTGAATACGAGGGAAGCTTCTTTCTGAGGTAAGAACCCAGCAGGCACAAAAACAAAGCTGTGGTGTGTCATGAAATATGGGTGGAACAGCAGAGAAATCAGAAGGGGTTCAGGTCTCTTGTGCTTGCGGTGGCCATGGGCTGTGATAGGCATAAAAATTCCATTGGAATCTGGAAAAATTCTTGAGATTGCCTCGCTTTCCTCAGAAACCACACTCAGCAGCAGGTATCAATAGCTCTCAGTGTTCAAACTTTGTTTGCATCGTTCTTTCCATGGAACATTCCCAGGAGAAGAAAGCAGAAGCAGACTAAGCGAGCCGGGGAAAGCGGTTTGCCCCGTGCTGCCTGCGATCCTCCTTCCTTCCACCCTAGTGGCCATGTCTGGGTTACAAAATCTATCCTGGTGCATATCTGGGGAGCAGATTGGCCTCTTGGTTGTGTAGAGGTGCTGCTGGAGGTTGGTAGCTCTTGGTGTCTTCAATTAGTGTGCTGCCTCTGCTCCCCTCTGTTTGCAAGGCAGTGGCTGAGCATGACACGCATGTGCCAGAGGCTTTCTGCTGGCTTGCTTACAGCTCCATGGGCCTCTGCAGTGGTGAGCTTAGGGATGGGTCATGGTTTGGGTGGGCTTAAGTGTATGGCTCATGTTTAAGATACAATCCACAACCCTTTCAAAGGCAGTTTTGTAATGGCTACTGCTCAGGGGCACCCAGGTGTCCCCACCTTGGTGTTTTTATGCCTTGAGAGCCCGAAACCACCCGTGCATCTTCCTTACTCCAAGGTGAGCCATGAGATCTGGCATATTCCTGTCCCTCTAGCTAGAAGTGGGTATTTCCCTCCTGAGGATGTTGGGGGTTTGGTAGACATTGGCCTGTGGACACTGTGGCAAAAAGCGTACAGAGTTTCATAAAGGTCAGTAAAGTCAAATCATTGTGATTATACTGTGAATACTCAGTGGTCTGAGGTCTGGATGTTTTAAACTACTTCAGGTTGTAAAAATAGGGAGAAGATGTACCTGGCCACGGTTTGACAAATGGGAGTTACAACCCAGTTGTCATAGCTGGGGACAGCTTTTGTTTATGCAAAGTGAAACATTTACAAGCTGTTGAGGTCCTTAAGTTAACACAGGATTTAAAAAGGAGAGGGAACACGTTACCTATTTCGAATAAAACCCCCAAATCTCAGGCTATCCTGTGTGTGCTGTAAGAGGGGTTTCTCTGATGACTTTGACCCAGAGACCTGGCAGCTCCCAGGCTGCATCTTCTGTTGGTCACACAGCATCCCCCTCCTTTTTGTGCTCAGCTTTTGAATTCACTGCCTGGTTTCAGGCTGGGTTGGTGATGTCAGGGCAGGGAACAGCAGTGCCTGATGCTGAATGCTTAATGCCTTAAGCCCAGGGCTGTGTCCATCTGCCTGGTGACATCTCCACTGGGGCCAAAGCTGCAACATGAGCTCGCCCCTTGCAAGACATCAGAGAATCCACATGAGAGCCTCCACTGTTGGCTTGACCCTGGCTGGGGGGGGCTCCTGTTGGGGACCGCACAGCGCGAGGCGCCAGGGCACAAACCATGACACACCAGTCCGTAGGAAAATAACTTCATTAATTCTGGTGCTCATGGAGCTGCCGGGGTTCGTCTCCCTCATTGTCTGTGTAACTCGGAGATGATTTTTTCCATCTCAAGCTTATGAAATCTCAAGAGCTGCAGCATTTTGCGCAACCTCCATCACAAGTGTCAGAAGCCCCCGCGAGCTACTCTGAAATGAAATGTTTTACTGATGTGCTTTGCCAGCAGCCCTGCCAGCGGGGCCTGGGGTGCAGGAAGAAGTGGGATCTGCCTGCTCCCAGCCGCCGCATCGCTCCACAAGGTGCTCCAGGTGTGCTGAGACTTGGCTGGGATTCATCTTGTTTGAAGTGCAGCGTGTGAAACTGCTGCTCTTCGCTGAGGTTTGGAGGTGGGAGGGTAGCTGTGCACCCTGCCCTTCTCAGAGCAAGGTGCTCATCCAGCCAAGGCTGCAGCAGCTGCATGTGCTCCTACAACTGAGCATCTCCTGCCCCAATGCCTTCCCCCATTTACCGTCCAGCATCCTGCCTGTGCTGGGGGTGGGCAGTGGTGGCCCATGTGTTCATGAACACATGCCATGCCTGCTCCTACAATGCTTTTTAATACTTCCTTTAAAGCACTTTTATTTTTCCCCTCCCTTTACAGCCTTTTCCCTTCCTAAAAGGAAGCAGAAGTGCCATAAACTCATTAGGAGTCAGAAGCAGAAAAGCAGGGGATGAAGGGCTGGGTGGGATGCCGGGGGGCAATACTTACAGTAGGTTTATGGACATGGCTTGGCAGTTAGCAGTCACCTACTAGAGCACTGGGAATGCCATAAAAAGAGGGATTTTACTGTCTGTGAGTAAATGGACTATCACTCGTACACCAACAGTGGAGATCCACTTGTGTGATTTTGGGGATTTTGAGGCATCAGCATCCCTCAGCTTGGGCCACGGGAGGTTTTCATTGTCTGGGCAAGGTGCATAAGTCTGTGATTCACAAAAAGTAGCTGGAGGGAGGGGTGGGTTTGCCTGCAGAGATTTGGAAAGAGTTATATTGAGACCTGAACATACAAATACAGACTGGAGCAGTGAATCCCTCCGGAGCTCTGTGCCTGTGCAGCGTCTGCAAGCAGAGAGCAAATGTTGCTTCTCCTCCTTGGCTTCTGTGGGAGCCCGGAGAGTGGTTTGGGCAGTGTCTGTGGGAATTGCCTGTTCTCCAAGGCAGTCCCAGCCAGGGACCCCCATCTGCGTGGCCAGGGATGCCGCTGTGTAAACCCCTGTTTCCCCAGCACCCGGCTTGTGGTGAATGGTGCTGGGCTGATGGGATTAGTCTGGGGCCTCCAGTTAATACCTGTTGTTCATACTGCACATTGGGGAGCAGCTATTCAGAATGACCCGGGGGGGGCTTGTAGGTGGCAGAGCTGGGTGTTAATGGGAGGGGGAAGATGGTCAGATGTGGCTGTGTCCAGTGGGTTTGTGCCCTGAGGCTCCCTTGCTGCTGTGAGATCCCTGGTGGCATTCACTCCCTGTATAAGCCAGTTCAGGTTTACATTTTCCGTGAACACTTCCTCTTCGGTTCCAGTAATATGTTACACATTTAATTGCTCTTCTTTCGAATTTTCGAGTCCTCCTTTGGTACCCTCACAACATCAGTATCTTGTTATCTTGTTGTTGCTTCTAATTGCTAACACATGCCAGCTTTCCAGCGCCGCAGACTCTGGCGCTGGGGCTTGGAGGGGAGTTTTACAGAGAAGATTTATGTGCATGGGGGAAACCTTCACAGAATTAATTCCCTCCTTTAGCCAACAGCTCATCCAGATTTCAAAATCGAGGGCTAAGATGAATGCTGGGTTGCACCCAGTGCTGTGTAAAAGCAGAGTGGGTTTGGGGATGACCCGTGCTGTTGAAACCCTCTTTTCCTCTCGCTGTTGTTGCCGGCCATAAACAAATCCCATGTATTTAACAAGTTAATGTCAGGCAGGCTGCGAGGCGCTGGTAGGTGTGTGCTTGGTGACATCAGCTGGCGAGCAGCCTGGCAGCAGCGGCGCAGGCAGGGAGCAGGCAGGGAGCCCAGGGTGTGTGCCTCTAAGCTGGGTATTCTGGCAAGGTGGAGAGCTGGTCTGTTTGGCAGGACCTTCCCATCTGGGATCCATCTGTGTTTCCCTGGAATCGGACAGGCGGCTCCAGGCAGTGAGAAATCGCAGATGTGCGGGACCTGACACATGTCCAGCTAATGAAAGGAGAAGGCAGGCTGGGCTCCGGCTGCGCTCGAAGATCACGAGTGGAGGAGGAGGAGGAGGAAGA
This sequence comes from Psilopsiagon aymara, assembly GCA_024733675.1. Classification (NCBI taxonomy): domain Eukaryota; kingdom Metazoa; phylum Chordata; class Aves; order Psittaciformes; family Psittacidae; genus Psilopsiagon; species Psilopsiagon aymara. The sequence goes on along the minus strand of JANRGW010031717.1, from coordinate 12,464 downwards.
GCCCTTTTGCTTTATATTTCAAAGAAAATAGGTGTATCCACCAGCAGCTGGATCCTTGCAGCCTCGCTGTGTAGGGTAAGCAGAGCGGGGTCTGTTGTTAAAGGGGACTGGGCAAGGCGCGGTGGGGATGCTTGGGGGTGGGGGAGATGCTGAGCCACTGACGAGGAGCTTTGGACAGCAACGTGGGTTTTGCTGGTGGTCCAGGGAGAGCCTCAACCTTGAGCACAGGTAGAGGGAGAAGGTGGGAGCCTCCCATCGCTGCCTTCGGTCCTCTGCAGTGGCTCTGCCGGGGGAAACTTCAATAGAGGAGCCGGCGGCATGCGTGGATTCTGCAGCTGAAAAACCACTCAACTCTCTCGGAGGGGAGCTGCGTTACAGCTCCTCTGTGTTGCTATGGAATGGGTGATTATTATCTTTTCCTGATTTGTATTTTCTCCCCCCACACCTCCCCATGCGCAGAAGGCTGGGATTCAGCGTGTTCTGGGAAAATGGGAGAAGGCAGGAAGGGGTTTGTGTGTTAGCAGAACGTGTTTCCCTGCTGTGCCGAGCCTTACTCTCATTTCTGCCTGCTGATAGTGAAGCTGGGGGGGTGTGGAATCTGCAGAGGTGGATTTCTTCCATCAGCTCCCAAATTTCCTTAGTGTTCTCTGTGTTTTCTGTGCTCCTCTGCATTGTGGCAGAGGCTGCTGCTCCCTTTTTTGTCTTTGCACTCCTTGAGCAGCAACTGATGCTACCAACGTCTAAATCTCTTGGATCAATTTTGTGCTACTGGAACACACTTCCCTGCCCTAAATATTTCCATTGTCAGGATGCAGGCTGCTGTATTTTCACTTATTCCATTATAATCTCCTGATCCTCATGTGTATTTTAAACCTGCACATCTCCCCCTCCCCTGATATTTTTGGGAAGGTTCAGTGGTTCAAATTGCTCCTCCAGCCCTTGGAGGTGGCTTGTTGTAGGGATCCCTCTTGTTGTAGGGATCCCTCTTGTTGTAGGGATCCCTCTTGTTGTAGGGATCCCTCTTGTTGCAGGGATCCCTCTGTTGCATGTTTGCTGAGCTGCTGCCTGGCTTTCTGAGATATTACTGGCTTTTTCTCCCCCCTTCAGCCCTTGGTTACTATGTGATGGTACTCACAGCCCACTTTATGTGCTGGAGAAACCTTTCCCAGCCGTGGGAGGTGCCCGAAAATCAGCACTCAAAGTTTGGGGAACTGAAATGTGGTTGAGCATCGCTTGCTGTCAAGCTGGAGAAAGGGAGAGGAGTATTTGCTGGGCTGGTGCAGGGTGATTCCCTTTGGGGCACTTTGCCGTCGCTTTGACCGGGTTAGTTCTCACTGTGCCAAGTGACAGGGTTTCCCCAGGGAGAGTGCAGTGCAGCCTGGCCAGGTCCCTGGCAGGGTGCTGCATGGGCTGCAGCTCCGTGCGCCTCCAGCTCAGCCCCTGCATGTGCCGCCTTCAGGTTTCCCTTCTCTTGCAGCACACAAGCGTTTGGGTACAGGCTTTAAAAATCAGCTCTTGTAAGTCTGCTTCTACAGCATGGCAAACACCTCCTGAGCATCCCTCACAGCCCGGAGAGGAGGCAGGAGGAGTGTGTGCTGCCTGATGCTCTGCAGCTCCGTCTCACAAAGGAGGAATGAAACCCAGCAGAGCTCCAGCCAAGCTGCACAGGGGGTGATGATCTCTGAAAGCAGAGAGCTGTGATCCTCTATGCAGCTCTCCTAAAGACTTCCTGAATTTGGGAACGCCGCATGTTGGAGCATCTGCTCCCGTTGTCTCTGTGCAGGTTGGGCTCTGAGGCAGCAAACGGAAGTTTTGCCGGCGTCAGGGCAGCAGGATTTGGACGTGAAATAGCTGATTTACCAGTGTCTTGCTTAAGGCCTGTGGGAAACTGGGTTTTCTTCTCAGATTTCCCTATTTTTGGAAAGGATTTGGTGTGCCTGACGAGCTGGTGCTCAGGTGAGAGGGGTTTGGGGGAGAGAATCAGACTGGTTTGTGTTGAAAGGGACCTTAAAGCTCATCAACCCCCTGCCACAGGCAGGGATGCCTTCCACTAGAGCAGCTTGCTCCAAGCCTGTCCAACCTGGCCTTGAGCACTGCCAGGGATGGGGCAGCCGTGCTCCGTCGTAGGGAAACCTACAACTATGCAAAGCTAAGAGACTGCAGTGTAAGAGCCAAAGTAAAAGGGGTACAGGAAAGGCAGTGTGAGCAAACCCTGACAGCAGGGAAGTGCGGGAGGCCGAGTGAAGGATTCGAAGAGTCTGAGGAAGGAGTGGAGTTGCTAAAGGCAAGGAGAATAAATCGTTAATCTGAGAAGTCTGTTACACAGGGAATGCCCCGAGGAAAAGAGCAGAAACTCCATTTAATAGTGAAAAGGCCAAACCAGTGCTGCCAAGTCAGGTTCTGCTCTGCCCAGGGCCTGGAGCCATGGCCCCTGCTCACTTCCAAAGCCCTGCTGCTATTTTTGCGAGTTGGATGTGCTGGTTTTTGCAGGGGCTCGTTTCAACCTGCTCAAGCCAGAAGCAAAGGGAGCTTTGCTCACGTGAACATGGTGCAGGCTCTTGGCTTGTTCTTTCCCTTCTGTTTTATTCCTTACTCCTGCAGGACCAGCGTTCCCCGGAGAGCTGGGTTTCACTTCTGCTGCTGCCTTGTCTGCCACATCACTGGGAGTCCCTAATTATTTGACTGCTGCTTTACAGAGCTTTGTCACTCATTGCTCGCAGTGGAGTTTGGCTTGCAGAGGTGATCACTGGAGGGGGATGGCAGGAAAGAGCGTTTCAGGAGCTATGTTCAAGGCACCAGCTCTCTGGTCCCTGCATTGACCCATAGAAGCAGCAGCAGCGTGCCGCAGGCAGCGCGCTCCCACGGCTCTCTCTGGGATGGGTGAGGCAGGTGGCCTCTTGTTTTTTCCAGCTCTGTTTTTTCAGGGTTTGGCTAAAACACAAGATTTGTTTGACGTGTGTGTGATGTTTATAGTGGTGCTGGGGAGCTGAAGAAAGTCATCTGAGGACTTGGGCATATGCAGCAGATTTAAGGCAATGCAGGCTGGTTCTTACACCCGAACGGAAGATGGTTATAATCTGTTGCCTGTTGGGTTGTTTTCCCATAATAAGAGCTGGCTTACCTGTACTGGTTCTGGGCTAGATCATAAGCTTACCTTTATCCTAGCATCTAGTGACTGCTTCCATGTCCGACTGCTTGTTAGAAGCTAGGTATGAAATGTGTTTTGTCAGACACTCCAGAGCAGTCCCTGGGGGCAGCATCACTGCAGGTCTCTGGGAGCTTGGGCAACTTCTATGTTTATGATGGGGACTGTCTTAATTCATGCAGTGTTCAGGGAAAGGCTGGAAAAACCTTTGCTTGGAGCAAGAGAGAGGCCAGGAAGAACTGGTGAGTGGTGATCCTGCAGCTGAAGTGCAGCGTGGAGGGCTTTGGGTTCAGTTCCTGGGTCTGCAAGCAATTTTCTGAGTCAGGATCCTGACCTTAGCGGTGCTTTGCATGTTGGTGACTCCTCTCTGAATGGGCAAGAGTCATTTTAAAGCCTTTTAAAGTGTAACAGTCATGCCTTTTACTGGGCTGGGCAGTGGTGGTTTTGCAAGCCAAGCTTAAGGTTTGACAGTAATGTGTATTGAATTTCCTTGGCGTGCTCCTGTGCAGGACTCCAGTCCTTCATATCTGTAACAGGACTTGTGCTGTTGAAGGAGGACACTCACAGGAAGAACCAGGACTGTTGCAGATCTGCTGCTCTGTTGCTCTCCAGTCTTATGGAAACAACAAAGCCAACAGTCAGTTTTCCTTCCAGCAACAGGATGCCACAACCTGACGGTGGGATGCTGCTTATCTGTCCCTTTTAAAAGCTTCTCTTTCACCAGGACCAACCCAACAATCACAGAATCATAGAATGGTTTGGGTTGGAAGGGACCTTAAGATCATCCAGTTCCAGCCCCCTGCCATGGGTATGGATGCCTGACACCAGGCCATGTCACCCAAGGCTCTGTCCAACCCGGCCTTGAGCACTGCAGGGATGGGGCAGCCACAGCTTCTCTGGGCACCCTGTGCCAGCGCCTCAGCACCCTCAGGAAGAGCTTCCTTACACCCGACCTGAACTTCCCTGTGCCGGCCTGAGCCCATCACCCCTCATCCTGCTGGCGCAGCCGCTCTCCAGCCCCCGGGAGCCCTCGGGCCCGTCCTGGCGCTGGGGGAGCCCCGGTGCCTCTGAACCTGTTGCGGAGCGGCCCCGTGCGCTGGGGCCGCGGCCGCGGGGTGGGCCCTGCGCGCAGCAGATGTGCCGCGTGCGGGCTCCGTGCCGCCGCCCCGGCGCCAGGTGCAGCCATTGTTCCCGCCGGGCCCCATTCAGCCCCGCTCGGCTGCGCTCCCGCATTGTTCCTCCAGGAAATTAGCATTAAAAACCCATCCGAAACCCCCATGTCCCTCAACTGCAGGTGACTGTTATTGGCCCCAGCTGCCACCCTTGTGCTTGATTACTTCCATATGGGCTTGTGGCAAGAAGTACGATCCACTTATTGATTTTTTTTTTTCCCCCTTAATATATTTCTTTTTCTCTCCTTTTTTTCTCCCCCTCTCCCACCCAACGCAGACACTTCAGCGAGGAACAAAACCCTGATTCTCTTAAGCCCCCGACAGGCTCCAGTTGCTGTTACAACTGGGATGAACGTTTTCCAAGCAGAGCTAATTACACCCCCTCCCTGCTTGCTTCCTTTCTTCAGTGCCCACCCCATAAATGTAAAATAACCAGAGGGCAATTGGTGGTAAATGAAATCTTTGCAGTGTCCTGGGAGGAGGGTTTCTTGCTGAGCAGGAAGGAGTCTGCTGGGCTTTAGATGTTGGGTAATTTGGGCTGGGGTTAGGGTTTTTTTACTAGGAGATGGGAAACTGGGCTCTGGGCTATTGCTGCAGCACTGGTTAATGGGATACACGATCCCAACCTGGGTCTGGAGAGAAAAGGGAGCAGTAACTGAATGTGGGTTGTTAATTTGTGAGTGTGGTCAGTTATTGAGAGGAGCCAAAGAGAAGCTACCCACCAGTTGTGGCTGCAACCTTCTAGGAGCAAGGGGTTTTTTTCTCCTGGTGCAGTTCATCAGTGGGGCAGCAGCTTGCAGGAAACCCCCAGATCTCTTCTGTCAGAGCAGGTTTGCCTCAAGATGAGATGTGCTGCAGTTAGGAGAGAGGAGGGGGGCATTTCCTGCCTCCCTGCCTAGAATTTGAACTCAAACCCGTTCTGCAGAGCATGGAGCATCTCCATCAAGGTGGGTTGTGTTCTGTGGCAGGGGGGCCAGTCCACACAGCCTGACCTGCTTTGTGCCATGGGTGGGTGGCAGCTTGTCTGTGCGCTGGAGGCAGCAGGAATAGCTTTTCTTTGTGCTTTTATCCTAGCAACTTGGATGACAGAGCCCTGTTGGTTGGTTGAGGTCTGTACTTCTATGAAGAAACATTGGGTTTCCCTTATGACACAGTGGGCCCCCCAGAAGGAGTTTGGTTATGCTGCAGTGTTGTAGCTGATGAGGTTTGTGCTGGTGGCTCCTGACACGACAGCTTGCTGGGGGATGATGGTGCTCCAAGCACCATGACCAAGGTGTTGCATGCTCCTGCCTGGGCCTGAGCAGGCTGTTTGAAGATGAAAGCCCACCAAAAAGCCCTGTAAGCCTCAGCTGTTGAGGCTTGTTCATAGGTAACCAGCAGATTTTATGTCCTTGCATTCTTGTTGGTGTCCCAGCAGTCATTTCCATGGGATCTGTCTTGTTCCCTGCCAGTGGTGCACTGGGCAGCGCTGGAGGGTGAGCACCCAGGAGGGTGCTCCAATATGACAGTGCCATGGTCTCCTGTTGAGGCACAGATACATGTGTGCAAACCTCCAGCTAGGAAAGATCCTAGATATGCTCTTCTTTCCTTGGAGCAGGACATGGAAAACACATTCAAAACACAGAATGACCTTTTATTCAGGTAGCAGAGCTCCACTGGTCAGAATCCCTGTTCCTACTCTGGAGGTAGATGCTGCAGTGAGTCTTTGGGGATGGCTGGGGCTTGGCTGGTTGTCCTCAAGTTTATGAATACAAATGGAATGGACTGGACCAGAGACTTTGTGTCTCAGCTTTGGTTCTTTGGCATTTGTCAGGTTGACGTCCACCTTGAGGAGCATCCTGCCTTGATGAGTGGAACCTGCCAATGGAGTTTGTGAGAAGGATTACGATAGAAATCCTGGTTGGTATCTGAAGAGATGGGTTTAGCTGAAGTGCTCTGGTTATTCACTGCACTTCCTGGTACGGACCTGTCCTGGCTTGGCTGCCTGGTGTGGATCATCCTGAAATGGTGCAGGTTGTGCACATCTGGTTGTAGACTTCAAACCCATCCCCTTAGAGGTCCTGTGCAGCTAAAGCAGGTCAGCAGGGCGAATGAAGCTAGCAACACAGCCTGATCGAGTAGCTGGAGCGATTTCTTCATCCTTGTTTTGAACCCTTCAAAGTCAAATCTCAAACTTAGGGGGTTTCTTCTCCCTAATTAAATTAACAGGCCATATGGTGTTTACTGTGAGTGCCTGCAATATGGAAGGAGCTACCTCCTGGATCACTTTCATTTTCAGGAGAAGCTGCTTTACCTGATGTCACTGTTCCGCAATGTTCTTTTCAGCAGCGGGCGGGGGTTATTTCAGCCACCTCGCTGCTGCTGGTGTCACCTCCGGATCCTGGGCACGAGCAGCAGCGTGGCCTTTGCTGGTTCTACACCCACCTTTGTCTTCTCCTGGCTTCTGTAATCCAGGTTTGCTGCTCAGTGTGTACAGAGTGTGCAGGTCAGGAGGTACACACATGCAGGTAATGAGTCCTGTTCTTGGAGCTGAGGAGCACAGGAAACAACTCGGAGTGCTGGGGTTTTGGGGGGTGGTGGTGGTATTTTGAACAATTCCTACTGATTTTTTTGTTGAGGAGCAACAGGAATGTGTGAAACTCAAAGTTTTGTTCTTTATTAAAGGGCTGCTCAAACAAAAAAAGTCACTTTGCATGTGCTCCTTTATCTTTACATGAGATCTGGAGGAGGAAATGAAGACCTTGAGAGCAAAAACCTTTGGTTTATTGTCAACCCCTTGCATTTGGATGAATGAGAAAGTAGGGTAGGAATCTTTAGAACAGGAGGAGAAATGAGGGAATGGAAAGTCTTGGATTTGGCTGTTTTCAGCTACTCTAATTCATTGAGTAGGGTTTTTTGGTGAGCGTGGTTCTGGTGTGTGAATGGACTTCACTGTGAGCTCATTCTGCATCTCTCCCGTGGTCTACATTAACCTTTCTCTACAGCCTTAACTCATTGACGCGTCTTTTCTGTAGGGACTCGGTGCTCAAAGGGGAGCTGGGTGACCCTTCATCTTCAGCCAGGCTCAGCTTGTTCTGGGGTATCTGAGCTCCCAGAAACAAGATCCATTTGTGTGTGCTGAAAGCACCCTGCCACATTAGCATATTCCTTGTAACGTATGCTCCAAGGGTGTTTCTTTGCAGAGAAGCCTCTCTAAAGATAGCATCATGAAGTTCTGTGTTGTCAACCAGGGACACTTGATCTAAAAAACAACATTTGATACACAGACAAGGTTTGCAAGTGCCATCTGGATCCTGGGAGAGGAGCTGGGTTGTCTCTGTTTTGCATACACTCACCAGGGGAAAAAACAGGGACGTGCAGGCAGACTTAATTCTTCAGGATCACCTGAGCAGAACTGTTTAGTCCACACGAATGTCCTTGGTGACACGGGACACCAGTGTAATCCCATACCCGCGGGCAGCATGTGCTGCTGCGCCGCCTTAGGGTGCTGGGGATAATTCTGTAGGTGAGTGGTTCATTTATTGAAACCCCATGGAATCAGTCTCAGTTCTCTGCAACTAGTAATATTTTAATCTTCCATCAAGCCTACTGCAAGGCAGAACCTGCAGCTCATACAGTCCCAGCCTGGTTTGTGTTGGAAAGGACCTTAAAGCTCATCCACTGCCAACCCCCTGCCACGGGCAGGGGCACCTTCCACCAGAGCAGTTGCTCCAAGCAACATCCAACCTGGCCTTGAACACTGCGGGGGATGGGGCAGCCACAGCTTCTCCGGGCACCCTGTGCCAGCGCCTCAGCACCCTCTCAGGGAGCAACTTCTGCCTTCTGTCTGACCTGAACTTCCCCTGTTTGAGTTTAAACCCATTTCTCCTTGTCCTGTTGCTACAGTCCCTGATGAAGGAGCGTGCTTGGGGACATGGGATGCTGGGTGTGCAGATATCATTGGCTGGCTTCAGTTCTGCATGGTGGAGAGACCATCCTCAAAACCACACCAGCATGAAGAGCAGAAAGCTGGACACATGAGCATCTCACATAGCCCTGGATAGAACAGCAAAATCACTGTCCACATCTTCCCAGGGACATGTAGGTTAGAAAACGTATTTTACTTCAGGGCCTGTTTCTTGACTTCCCAGCTATCCTCTTGTATGCAAAGCTCATTTGCCTAATGGGCTGGTGAGTGTAATTGAAAGGCAGCCTGCACTTACATGCTGGTGAGGTCTCACCTGTGCCCAGGCACAGATGGGGCTCTACTCACTGCTGCTGCACTACAGGAAATTTATAGGCGCTGTGTCACCCACTTTGCTGTGACCAGGAAGGAAAACGGCAGCTTAAAACAAACCTAAGGCTTTGCTGATGGGTGTTTTGTTGTTTGTGGTGTGGGCTCTGTTTCCTGGGCTTGCAGTCTTGGTGGTTGTGCTTCTTGCTTAACATTGTCTTTCCCTTATGCTCCAGCTGATGGTGAATAGGCTGGTGCAGGTTGCTAATAACTAGGTTAGGACAACCCTAAGAATGATGAGCTGGAAAGCCTTTGCTGTGCTGTGTTGCACGATGCTTTGAAAGCAAGTGCATCGGCAGCTGAGCCAACACCTTCACTCTGTGGTCCCTGATGCCCCCCTGTGCATCGCTGAACCTCCAGAAGTTATCCGTGGAAAATCTCCTCCTCTGCTGCCCATTTGAGTGAGTGGAAGGAGGCACAGCAGAGGCAGATGCTGCTCTGCATCTCTCTGCTGGGGTTGTTCCCTGAAGAGACGAAGTAGTGAGCTTTAATGGCTTCCCTGTCCATCCCCCATCTCTCCGTGCCTGGGCTCAGCAGGAGATGCTCTCAGCTTGTGTCAGCTCCTACAGGTATGTAGGTGTCCATCTACATCATCAGGCTCCTAAACCCCATCCTTAGATGCATTGTTCCTGTGTTTCCAGCTCTGTGGGATGGTGGAAAGTTTTCCTCATGCTTGGGGCAAAGGGGAAGAGCAATTTGTGTTGTGATGTGAGGACTTTTAAGCAGCAGAATTGTGATCTTGGCAGGGCTTAATGTGTGTCATTGATCGGGAGTGACTATTAGCTGGGCAGCAGTTAATGTCCTTATAGCACCCAAGTGGATGAAGCATGATCTCTAAAGTGCCTGCTTGATTTGTGGTGTGATGGGCGAGTCTTGACTACCTTAAGGACATCAACAAGGCAGCAAAACGGGCGGTGGTGCAGCATTGCCAGAATAGGTGCAAGGGCTGCAGTAGTAAAGCCACCATGGGGTGAGGGATACTCATGGTCCTCAGTTCAGACTTGGGCGCTTGTAGGAAGTTGTGAGTAATGGGGATGAAAAAGACTTCCCAAGTTCCTCTTTTCCAAGTTCCTCCCTGCTTTCTTGGATAAAGTTTGATGGAACTTTAGCCCTGGAGGTGGCTGCTGGTGGGTGAGCTCCTGCTCTTCAGCTTTCATCCCAAGAAGGGAGACTCCCTGCTGGACTCTGCTTTATGTTTGGAAAAGAGAGCAAATGGTATGACTTCAGGGCCCCAAGGGGGGCTATTTTCTGTCTCCTTCCTCTCTTACTTCATTTTGGGTATGTGGTAGAACTTGGCTAGTGCTTTGTTTGGGGGTGGATTTTGAATTTGTTTTGGTTTTAGCAGAAAAGACCATTGTTTTCATCAAAAGTAGCCCTTTGACTACGAGCTTCTGGACTGCTTCCTTCTCCAGATGGTCGGGACTCAAACCTACCCTGTGCTTAACAAACACTTTGGGGCTTTTTTTTTCCTAGTTTAATTTAAGCTTTTAGTAATAGCTTTGGGTGTCCTTGGTACTCTTTGTGCCTCTCTGTGGTCAAAGTGATTGTTAGGGGTTAAGTGTGGTTTTCTGCCTTTAGACCTTCTCCCTTCTTTAAGAAATAGCTTTGCTTTGTTAAGAGCCATTATTTAGCAGTTATTGGTCCTGGTGCTGGTACTTTGAGCCTGTCTTGTATGCGTTGGTTTTTACAATCTCAGTTCCTGCATTACTCAGTTGGACTATTTTCTACTCACTGGATAGCCTCACCCCTTAGACACCATGTCTGCTGCACCAGTTCCCATTAGCTTCAGATCCCTGCATGCTCACTGCTGTTCATGATGCTATGAGAAATCCACATTTTCTCAGTGCTGTCTGTTTTTTGAGGTCAGTGGTGGCTTTCTTAGGTTGATCTATAGCAGTGGAAACCAAATTGTCAAGCAGCAGGGCTTGGAAGATGGAGGAGTGAGAGGGATGTATTCTTAGAGTGTTGGTTTAAATCTTCTAACTTAATCCTCCTCCTGTACATCTTTAGTAACCAGGTTTCAAGTTCTTAAATCTTCAGTTACTGGCTGATTTTAAGAGGAATCGTAGACTGGTGTGAGTTGGAAAGGACTTTAAGATCACCTATTTCCAACTGCCTGCCGTGGGCAATGATGCCTAACACTAGACCGTGCCACCCAAGGCTCGGTCCAGACTGGCCTTGAGCACTGCCAGGGATGGAGCGTTTGTGGTGGTTTTGAGTCCATGCTCTTATTTTAAATGAGGCTATTTCCTCATTTAATGATTTTCGGGCTTTTCCCCTTTTATCTCATGTTGTACGAACTTCTGAGATGCTCTTGGATGGCTCTGCTCTATGTGGGCTGTATGTTCCTGTGTCTGGTGGGAAGCCTTTGAGCAAAGGGACTTGCTGCACTGACCCAGAAACAGCATCCTTCTGACATCTGCTAGATTCGCACAGAACTGGCTAGAAAATTCCCTCCTCTTCCACAACTTTGTTTTTCCTACTGAAACCAAGAGCTGAGATATAAAATACCAGGCAGTGAAAAAGAAGGGTCACTGCCCTGGGATCTCTGAATAGACCATCACTTGTTTTCTGTCCCAGCTTCCAGGAGTGAACCAGACTCACAGCGTGGAAGCTTCAGGACCCAACAGAAATCCCCTGGGAAGGTGCTTGAGTGGGAAGAGTGGTTTTCCAGGGGATGCTGGACCCACAACGCTTGCCTGGCTTCTTTGGAGCAGCCCAGCACAGGGAGAAGGGGGCTGCATCACTGTAGCTGTGGCCTTGCTGGGAGCAGAACAGTGCTGCAGCATCAGTGCTGCTGATGGGCTTTCTGCGGGTTCCCCTTTTCTGAGCCCTTATTAAAGAATGCAGAAGGGCAGCAGAGGAGGCAGGGGTCCCAGGCTCTCAAATGGACCTTGCTGGGTGGTGGTCAGCTGAATCTCAAATGGACCTTGCTGGGTGGTGGTCAGTCCTCTCCTGTTGAGGACTTCTGATGCATTTTAAGCACTGATGATGATGTGCCTGCTCGGACACCTCTAATTGCAGCATCCATGTGAGAGGGTCTTATGCAGAGCATGCTGCAGAGAAGCAGCAGAACAACCAGACCCCTCCAGGAGCACTTTCTTTGGGTGAGACAACCCTATAGCCTCCCCAGGGCGCTCCAGACCCATACCTGTGACGAGAGGAGCCCAGTGAGGGCTGCAGGAGTGGCCCCATGCTGGTCCTCCATGGGGAGCTGCACTGGTGGCTTGGGTCGTTCCAAGGAGCCTGCTCCAGCATCTCTGCTGCCCTGAAGCCCATCTACATCAGTGAGTGCATTTCTGCTGACCATTAGGAGCTGTGGGGAGCCCCTCAGAGCTCATTAGCAGCAAGAGGCTGCCAGTTGAACACGGCTCCTCCACTGCTGCTGCTGGGCTGGAGAGGGAGGTAATAAACTGGAGCCCAGTGTGCATGTGTTTCGTCTGGAGAGCAGGAGAAGGGTGGAGGTGCTTGTTCAATGGCCAGCAAGGCAAGGTTTGAAAGGATAGATGCTTGTGGATAAAATCACATCCTGCAGCCTGCCCCAGAGTCTGTTAAGGTGGAGACCACTTTCAAAAGTTAGATCTTAGCTCCCTGTGTTATCCTCATTTGGGTCACCCAGAGTTTTACACCTATAAAAGGTGGAGCTTTGTTTACATCATTTAGCATAAGCAGGAAGAAGATGATTTCCGCTCCCAGAATTGCCATGCTCAGCTGTTCTGTAAAACCTACAGGGTTTTGGTAAGAAATTACTTTTTTTATACCTCAGCAGGGTTTAGCACAACTCTGGTTTAAAATGAAGATGCTGCAGGGCTGGAGCAGCTCTGCTCTGGAGCCAGGCTGAGAGAGCGGGGCTGGGGCAGCCTGGAGAAGAGAA
>JANRGW010031716.1:0-26952 GCA_024733675.1 Psilopsiagon aymara | reverse complement strand
CCGGGGAGCAGGGGGGGCCGGCGCTGGAGCAGGGGGACAGTCCGGTCCCGCGGGGAAGGAATGCTCCGGGGGGGGTGGGGGGTGTAGCGTTGATCCCCGCCGGGCAGAGGTGTGGCGGGAAAAGGCCCCCGCCGCGTGGTGGGATGCTTGAATCGCTTTTGGCAGTCCCCGAGCTCACCCGTCCTCACTGCTTCTCCCAAGCCCCTCGGGACACCAAGGTTTGGCACTGGGCTCTCTCTGCCATGGCTTGGACCCCCCTGCACCCTGGGGTGGCACGGCAGCACCCTGGCAGCAGGTTTCCTGGGAACAGAGAGGCTCACCCCTGTCAGTAAACCCCAGCAGCGCCACAGAGCCTGTTTGTCTTCTCTATCCGTCACCCAGTGTCCCCTTAGAGTATCTCCAGAGATGCTTTATTCCCGCGATGTGGTGGCCGTGGGACAGGGAGGCCAAATACGACCCATCTGTGACACTATTGCATCCCCCTCCATCCTTTGCCCCAGCAGGGAACTGGCTGGCATCCCACATCCCACCACATCTGTCCATTCATCGCACCTCATCCCCCACTGTCCGATAGCGAAGTAGCTGGGCTGGAGCAGGCAACAGCCCTCCTTCCGCACGTGCTCTCCCTGGATCAGCCCAAATCCCATCCCCTTTCGGGGCCTCCGTGTCGCAGCAGCTATGAAATGGGGCCGCAGTTCCCACCTGCCTCCCGGGACCCACGATGGAGCTGAACCCGTCCGTAGCCGGTGGGCTTGGGTGCCCTCATGCCGCAGGCGCTGAGGTGTGTGCCCAGGCGGCTCCCCTGAGTCCCTGTGATGCTTTTCCTGCCATGGTCTGGAGTGGATCTCAGGCTTTGCTCTGGAGCTGCGAGGAGGTGGTGGTGGCACGGGGCAGGACCCTGCTCTGCTTTCCTGAGCAGCCCCACGCCTGCAGATGCTGCTTGATGCCTGCCCAAACGTGCGGTAGGAAGATATTTTTGAGCTGTGTAGGAACTTGGAACCCACACACAACTTTTGGTTTCTCCGGTAACTTTAAAATGTCCATATGGATCTAAATCAAACTGAAGTTAAAAATAAACTCCAGGCTCTCTGAGGCTGAGACCTTTTATGCCTAGGTTTACCTGGGTGCTAGCTGTGCAGCAGGCACCTGGGCAGAGAGGAGCCCTGCCCCTGTGCCAGCCTCTTCCCGCAGGGATGGGGTTGCTGGAAAGCCTACGGGCAATAAAGCTGGATATATCTGCCCCATTTCTCAGAGTGGGAAACAGAGGCACTGGAAGGGCATGACACTTATGTGCCATGGCTGTCAGGTCAGTGATCAACCAGGGCAGAGCCAGTGGTGACACAAGGGAGGAGGGAACTGGTCCCAGTGGCACCGATTCCCCCTGCGTTGGCTGCACTCAATGAAGCCATCCATCCCTCCCTGTGTTGGGAAAGTTGTTTTTCTCCCAGAAAGAGTATGGGAGTGATTCAGGCAGGAGGCAAGGGGATGCAGCCTCAGCTCTAGGGAAGGTTTAATAGCTTAAGCCCTTGCCTGCCTGGGCTCTCTTGGTACCCTGGGTATGTGGTGAGGAGCATGGATCCCCGTGGAGCTGTAGCAAAGCCCCAGGGTGAAGCTGACAGCGCCAGAATGGGCTTAGCCTCTCCCTGCAGATGGGAGGGCTCCTGCTGGCACTGCCTGTTCGAAAGCTCAGCCCTGCTTGGGGACAGGCATGAGCAGTGCAGGGTATTCCTGCAGCCCTGGGGAATCCCACGCAGCAGGGTCTGCCAGGGTCTGAGGGACAACTGCCACGCAAGAGCTCTTAACTGAGAGATGATTTGATGTGAGGCAATGCGACAGCCCCTCAGCAGCTTCAGCGATTGCTGATGTGCACGGGGACAGCAGCTGGTCCTGCTGCCTCCCCATCAGTCCCCAGAAACAGGGTTAGGGACCATCAGCCCCCACCTATGCATACCCAGAGAAGGGTTAGCAATCCCCTTCCAACAGGAGAGGGGCTAAGGAGGAACAGGACCCCCAGCCATGTGCAGGGCAGAAACCCCCACACTTCCCCAGCAGCGCACTGGTTTTTAAGTGTAAAGAGCTGTTGAAGGTGGGGGTGCGGTGACAGTCCTCCCTCCCCGTAGCATCTCCAGTGGTCCCAGGGTAGGGCAGCCATGGGCTGTGTGGGCCAGCGGCACGTGGATGTGTGTGTGAGGGGCGAGGGCACCCAAGTGAGTGAAAGCTCTGTCTGTGTGTGTGTGAGTTGTGGGGAGAGCAGCACCGGCTCCGTGTGCTGGGAACACAGGCTGAAGGTGCTGGGACGACTCAGGATGGACCCTGGCGCAGTGGTGTGGTGAGGACAGGCTCCGGCCGTGCCCCGCTGCTCAGCCTGGGGCTCAGCATCCGTTGGGGTGTTAAGGAGGGAAATGTTTACCTTGCAGCGCTAGGAAATTAAACCGGCCCATTTCTGGGGTATTTGGATGACGCCAGCGAGAAATAAAAGCCATCTATAAATTACATTATTCCTCCAGCCCCTCTAATGACATGAGTGATTAATGTGTGAGCAGAGCCCAGAGCCAGTGTCTCGGGGCTGCTCTGGACATGGCCCTCCACGCGGACCTAACGGGAGCTCAGTGCCGCTTTGCCCTGAGGAGCACAGGTACCGTGTCCCGAGCCCCGAATCCCGGCAGTGTGAGAGGTAAGGGGGGGCTCAGAGGCAGCTTTCCCTCCTTCCCACTGCTCCACAGGGGTGTGCAGGCAGCAGGGCTGCTCCAGCCCCACCTGGGGAGCAGGGATGGGTGCCTTGTGCCAGCACAGAGTCAATACCGGGGCTGTTTGGGGTGGGTCAAACCCCGTAGTTGTGTTTTGGAAGGATAAGGGATGTGCCTCCGGGGCTGTTGGTTCCTCGGAGTGGATTAGGAGGCCCACTTTTAACCCCCAGTTCTTCACCCCTGCCTTCTCCCTCCCATTGTTATGTTGTGGGGTCTCAAGCAACCACTTTGCTCCACCCCAAAGGCAGCCACAGCATTTGCAGGGGGTGAGCAATTGCTATAGACACCATCTGCAGAGCTTTGTGATCCTCCTGCCTCCCAAGGCATGGCTGGTGGATGGGGACTCCCTAACTCTTAGCAGCCCACCCAGTGAGATGAAAACTGTAGGTACAGCACAGTGGCAGTGCAGCATCCGACTGAGCTGACACGGGGGGTGTTTCAGAGGCATCTTTCCCGGTGGCAGTAAGAAACGAGAGATGGGGCTGAACTGTCCCCACACCGAAGGGTGGATGGATCAGTGGGGTTGGCAGGAAGGCAGTGGGAGCTGGGACTCCGGTCCCTGCTGGGGGGTAAAGCTGAAGAGCCGTGCTCTGGCAGTGTGTCTGCTGCAGGCGGGTCCCAGGTGATGGGCAGATCTAGGGCTGCGCCAGGGGCTGGTTCTGCTGCCAGCAAACCCCACGGCTCCATCGTGGCTGCTCACAGCTGATCGCCCGGGTGGGAGGAAAAGTCCACAGCTCACTGCGGTGTAGGACTTCCACCTGCAAGGGGGTCGTTTAATTCCCAGGCAGGGGATGGGGTGTCAATGCTAGCCTGTTCCAGATAATAGTGCGTGCAGGGGGAAGAGCTGGGATCTGCAGCTGCCGGATGGAGTGATGGGGCTGATGGGATGGGATGCATGCAGGCTGCAAGTGTGTGTGGCATGTTGTGTGCTGTGCCTGTGGCTGTGTGGATCCCAAGGAAGGAGTCTGGGATGGGGACTGTCCAAGACCATGGCAGCACCTTGCTCGTGCTCAGAAAAAGCTCTTTTGCTTGGCCAGTTGCTTCCTTGAGCAGCACAGACACACCGCTGGGTGTCCATCCCTGCCAAGGGCCCGCTGCCTGCATCCCTGTGGCCACTTGTGGGTTGTTCCCTCCTCCTAGAAGCAGTCCCCAGGAAGGGTGACACATTCCAATGTCTGGCCTGACAACGGGAACCAAGCGTGCTGCCCGTCCCCCTGCTCCCCCACTCATCTGCCTCCTCCCATGGCTGCTGCTGCCCCATAGGACCCCGCTCCGCTTGCTGCTTCTGCTTCTGCTGCCAGCAGTGGGGCTGGGCTGGAAGCCGGGCTGGCCCTCAAGCCAGGCCCCAGCTCCCCAGGGGGCCCCCAGTCATGGTGGGGAAAGAGACACTCTTTGTGCTGGTGAAGGGGCTTCTCTGGGGTCCCCTCCTTGTCAAAGTGCCTGCCCTCGATGGATGCTGCACCTTCCTGGGGTGGTGGGAGCATTGCCTGTCTCTGCCTCATTTCTGCCTGCTGCCTCCCTCCCTCTCCCCCTCTGCCTCTTCTCTCTTTGCTGTCCTGGCTTGTCTGCAGCCCTTTAACACCAATGAATCCCTTCTCATGGGGTGCTGTAGCCTCTCCTGACCGGAGGCTGGGATCTAAGGGTCCCTGCCAGTGGGGATGCTGCTCCAAGCGTATGCCAGGACAGAGCTGCACACGGGGCGAGGGGCTCGCAGGTGGTGCTGCTGGGTACCACTGCCCATGGACAGGCTGGATTTTGCAGGTGGAGAGGCTGGAGCCGAGATTTTGGCAGCCGCTGCTGCATCCCGCAGGCAGAGACAGGTCATACCCCGCGGGGAATTGATGGCACAGGATTAATTGACAGGAAGTTCGTGGGTTTGGTCGGGGCCGTTAAATGGCTCATTTCTGCAGATGCCGATGCATAATTCATGGCCTGTCGCAACTTGGCCCATGCACCTTCTCTGGGACAGAACCTCTCCTGCCCGTGCAGGAGGTTCTGTCCCAGAGAAGGTGCATGGGTTTAGTGGTGCTGCTTTCCTGGTCTGTGCTGTGCTGGGATCAGTTACCCCCGAGCTTTGCGAGCTAGAACAGGAAAAGGTTTGGGAGCGTGAGCAGAGCTGGTTCCTGGAGCAGGCTCTGCTTCCCCTTGAGCCATAGCGGGTCCATGGCTCCTGACTGGAGCTGAGCCTCATGCCCTTGGCTTGCAGCTGGGACATCAGGGGGTCACCTCAGCCCGAAGGACAGGAGAGACCCCATTAGTGGAGCTGCTCTGTCCCTCCCTCGCTGGCTCTGCTCGTTAGTGGTGTTTTCATTAGGAGAAGTGGTTTGGTTTTGTTTAAGCCAAATTGCTGTGCTTGGGAGATGATAAATCCATCTGCTGGCAAATCACTCTCCTGCCACCGGGATGGATCCAAGCCCTGGGCTTTAATCGTGCTGCAGATGAATGAGCCTGTAGTGAAATGAATCTCCCTGCCGTGCCTCACCACGGGGAGAAGGCTGAGCTG
Organism: Psilopsiagon aymara; assembly: GCA_024733675.1. NCBI lineage: Eukaryota > Metazoa > Chordata > Aves > Psittaciformes > Psittacidae > Psilopsiagon > Psilopsiagon aymara. The sequence goes on along the minus strand of JANRGW010031716.1, from coordinate 21,702 downwards.
GGCAGGCTGGCTCCCCGATGCCACAATGAGGGGCTCTGGCTTGAAGTGGGGGATCAAAATCCTCTGATAAGGGGTTGTGGAGCCTTGGGGGTGGTTATTGCTGAGCAAGTGAACTGATGGGGCTGGTTGCAAGTGGCTTTCCTGGGAGCAAAGGGGGAGAGGGCCTCCTTTCCATGGGGCTGTGGGTGGGTGCAGGGGTCCTGTTCAACCCACCACCCATGCCAGGATGCTCTGCCAGCAGCTGAGGCTGAGAGGGTGCCATGCCGTGGGGGTGAACAGCAGGACAGTGAGTGGGGCAGAGCAGCCCCATGGGACAGGGCTGGGGCTGGGGTGCAGAGGATGGATTCACCCCACTCACAGCACAGCCCTACTGAGGAGCTTTGCAAAGGGCACATGGCAACAGGGCTGTGCTGGGTGTTCTGGTCCCCAAACTGCTGTGGCTCTGCTGCTTCTGGCTTTCAAGTTAATTTGTCTTCTGCTTCACAAGAGAAGGGGTGGTGCAGCCCCTGGGGAGCACTGTGAGTAATTAGCTTGTTTGGAAACAGCCCCGCAGCAGGGGAGCTGGGGCAGGATGGCTGCGGTGTTCAACAGGGGCTGATGGGGACGCAGATGCAGGGGGCTGTCACTTCACTGCCTCTGAATTGGGGTCTCCTTTGACTTCTTCTCTCTGGTCCAGACAAGGTGTCACCTACGGACATTTGTTGGGCAGGGGTGCAGGTGTATGCCCGCTCTCTCGCAGCATCATGCCTCTCCTGCCTCTGCCTGATGCCCAATGCTCAGGTCTGACAAGTTCTAGGTGATGCCAGCACTGTCTTGGCAGGAGCCACCTTGCTTTTGAAGCCAGAGATCCCTCCTGTTCAGGCAGCTGATACCTCTCCCAACCCCAGTACGGTGTTAGCATCACTGCTGGGGGCTCTGCGGTGTGGCAGAAGGGTTGTGTCCCATCCATGCTGCTCCTGCTCGCCCCATCTGGTGACGTGGGGCACCTGGGGATGTTGGGGTTATGGTACATACAAACAAGTGTCGCAGCTCTGAGCACTGCTGCAGTGCCTGTCCAATTCCTGCACCAGCTCCACTTGCAGTGAATGTGCTGGGGGCTGTGCCCTGTGCCGGGCAGAGCAAAGCATATCCCTGTGTGCAGATAAGACCGATCCATGCCCCACTTAGAGAGCCCTGGGCTGTACCCGGGACAAGCTGATGGCTTTGTCCGGGGAGGAGGGGTGGTGTGGGGTCTGGCTGACCCATGCAGAGGTATAATGAGGACAATGCTGCAAAGGCAGTGCCCATGGTCGGGGAGGGTGCTCAGAGCTCCAAGGGCTGGCGCCAGGTTGGCAGTGGAGACGGATGGCTTCACCTGCAGCCCTGCTCCCAGCAGCAGGTCAGAGACAGTGATGGAGTGACCGACCCTGGAGATGGCCTTGTGACATGGATCTGCTGCCCTAGCTCTGCTGTGCAGGGATGGAGGCACTGACTGGCCAGGATAGGGCCCCCCGCACTGTCCTGCTCTCCCCCTGAGCCACCTCCCATGGCAGTCATGTTCCTGCTGGGAAGGAGATTGACAGCCTGAAGCAGAGGGAGCTTCTTTGGCAAGATGCTGCTATGAGAGATTAGAAGATCCCATGGGGCAGAAGGTAGGACCCTGCTCCAGGCACTGATCCCAGGCAGCAGAGCTGGGATGGATTGGCTTTCTTACCTGTCCTCTTCCCGTCACCAAACCCATGCACTGAACACCAAAAAAAGTGCTTTTTAGGGATGCAGCATTGGTGATGATCTGTCCAGGATCTGAGTCACAGGGAAAAGGGTTTCCAGGGCTTTTCCCTTGGCCTGGTTGGGGAAGGTGCAGCCCTGTGGGACTCAGGGAGGCATCAGCAAGCTCCCACATCCATAGGGCACCCTCAGACCCAGCAGGAGCTGAGGAAGAGCTGTCTGGCTGCTCTTACCTGCTTACTGCAGCTCATCCAGCCGTGGCAGGATGCTGCTGGAGCTGGGCTGCTCGCTAATGGGATTCGACAGGCGAGCCACTGCTCCTGGCCCCTCCGGGCTGGATTTTTGAGCCTTGCTTTGCTTGCAGAAAGCTCCTGGATGGGTTTCCATGCAATAATCCTCCAGCCCTTTGTCACCCGGCCCAGGGGTCCCCCTGGCACTACTCGGCAGTGGGCTGCTGGAGTCCCCAGCGTGTCTCTGCATGTTGCTGGTGTCCCCAGGAGGCGGCTGGCTGGGCTGGTGACGGCTCTTCAGTTAGAAGAGACATGGATTAATTCTTAATGGTGTGATTTAGCAAAGCCTCCTGGGGTGAGGAGAAGGGAGAGGAGGGTCAGACACCAGGCTCTGGGCTGCAGCCCATGCGATAGTCCCCTTTGCCCCCCACTACTGCTCAAGGACCATGGCAGACCCTGCCCATCCTGCTGTCCTCTGAGGGTCATGCTGGCATGGGGGGGGTCTGGTGGTAGGGCACAGCACCCCCAGCTCTGGTTACACCTGCACAGGGTCTTGGCTACCATCTGATCCCAGAGAAGGGAGAGACAGTGCTGATGCAGCACAGGCAAATGCTGCAACCCCAACATCTGGCAAATGCAGGGCTTGGGCAGTGCATCCAAGGGTGCTGTAATAATGCTGTGGTTGCGGCTGATCCTGGCACCCCCGGGGGCATCTCAGCCCTCTCCTGGGTGCTGGGTTCTGCCCTTAAGCACCTCTTCTTTTCCCCCTGACTCTCCTTCCAGAAGTGTCATCTTCTAAGCCCAGACCCTGCCCTGTGCTGCTCATGCTGACCCGAACAGATTTCCCCTGGCGCCCGCGCTCCCCTCCGCTGTGCAAAGTGAGTCACTCCAGTCACCGGGAATCATTCATGTCATTTCCCCCTTTGCCGCAAAGTCATTAATGTGCGTGGAATAATCTGTTGTGTAACGAAGAGGAACAGCGGGAGCGCTGCTCTGGCAGGTGATGCCTGGCCCGGGCTCCCCGATGCCTTGGCCACCCCTGCCCAGGGAGAGGGCAATGTGGTGGGATTGACAGCTGGAAGCATCCCAGGTCTTGCTGTGGTTGTGCTCCCATGGCTGCACTGTGCAGGCAGTGAGGGTTTCTTCTCCTCAGGGTGTTATCCCAGAAAACATCGAGTCCTGCCCGGACCCTGCTGGGGGGATGGATCTGTTATGGTGTTGGTGTCTGCTGCGCTCGCACAGCTCCTCTGAGAGGGGCTCTTCCCAACTGCTCCATGCTGACATGGGCAAGAGGTGTCCCTGCATTGATCAGGGTGCACGTTGTGGCACGCTGCATCCCTGCCGCATCCCTGCTTCATACCTGCCACGTGCTGCTGCTCTGAGCTCCCCAAGCTGTGGGGTCACAAGAGCTTCCCACCAGCAGTCAAATCCCTCCCAGCTTCTTGCTTCAGAGCTGGGGACCCCAAGGTGCCCTGGCAAAGGTGCAGGCAGTGCGGGACCCTGCGTGGCTCAGGGCTCTGCAGCGCCGAAGTTATGCTTGCTGTGGTTGTGGCAGGTCTGGTCTCTGCCCTGCATGGCAAGGAGAAAGAAGGGCAGGGCAGAGTGCTTTTGAAGTTAAGAGGCATTGTGGCTGCTACCCCCATCCCCAGGGTTAATTTCCTTCTATCCTGCTCTTGGTCAGGCATTAATGGAAAGATGCTGCAATGGAGGAGGCTTAGAGCATTGGGCTGAGGGCAGGAGGATTTAGTAAAGGGCAGGGACACGGCTGGGGCTGGTGCCTGAGCAGGGGACAGTGGTATGCAATGGCGTGGGATGTGCAGGAGGGAGGAGGTGACTGTGCATCCCTCAGGACTGAGCCACACCAGAAGCAGCTATGGTGGTACCCAATGGCTCCCACTGACCACTGGAAAGGGACACAGGGGTAAAGCTTTTCTGCTCCCAGGGAGAGCGCCGCTGCTGGGTGGCTGGGCAGGGGGCAAGCCATGGAAAACGGGACAGGAGTTCCAAACCCCAGCCTGGAGGAACCCAGTAGATGGGCATCAGCCTGGGCCTATGGGGGGCAGAGCCCCTCTGGTGCCACGTCCCATCAGGGACTTTGTCCCCTTGCCCCAGATGGACAGTGAGTCCCCACAGTGCAAAGGGCTACTCTGAACAGCACAGGAAGAGATGGTATTTAATACTTCAAAGTGGCTCACTGAAAACCTGCTGCTCTCTGGGGCTGGTCCAGACGCAGCATCCCCTGGGGAGAGGCTGGCATAGGGGCCACCGCAGCCTGATGCCAACTGGAGGGAGAAGCTCTTTTGGAACCACATCCATCGGCACAAAGGAGCCTTTTCCCTGCCTCCATCACCCAGAGACCCGAGGGTCTGACGTATGCCCAGGGCCCAGCTCTGGGGCAGGGACATTGGTCCCAAGGGGCCTTGTTGGCTCCCCAGCCGCACACCATCCTGCGCCCCCCTCAGTGCTGTTTGTTTTCTCAGCCTGCCCTGCTGTAATTAGAACCCGCTGTCACTCTCCAGGTAATATGTCTTTCCTTTTATCACTGCTTAATTAAATAACTGTGGGGAAGTGAGGGGCTGGTAACCCCTTGTTTGCCAGCACAAGCTACCTGGTGCTGCTGGCAACGTCTCTTGGGGCTGGCAGAGATGCTGGATGGGGATGGCTGTGCTGTGGGGTACTTCCATGCCCCTGAGAGGGACGAAGTGCTGATTTTGTTGTTCATGGGCGCAGCATCTCTGGCACTGACATTTCCAGGCAATCCCTGAGGAGGTGCCCTGAGCACCACTGCTGTCACCCCAGCTGTAATTGTCCCTTCAGCTTGGAGCTGTGCCCATTGCCAGGCTGGAGGAGCATGTGCCAGGGTGCCCGCTGCCAGGCCAGCCACCTCTGCCCACAAGTAGTTGGTGCTAATGAGTGTCTCCGGCAGCTGCTGCTGGGGCAGTGAGCTCCACTGCGTATCTCCCCCTGTGGGGCCAGACATATGGGTCCCCCTCCCTGCTCAGCAGACTCAGCAGAGCATCCTCGGTTGCTCTGTCGGTCCTCAGCATGGATGTGGCTTCCTCCACTCTCTCTCCCTTCCCTCGTCCCAGTTTGGGCACCAGCAGTGATTCACCTCCAGGTTCTGCCCTGTCTTACTCCCATGGGTGCCGCTTTCTCCCCTCCCAGCCACGCCGCAAGGTGCGGTAGCACTGGGAATGCTGTCTGTTATAGCATCCTCAGGAACAGAACGCGGCCCTGTTTAAAACCATGTGGGAAGGGGCGGTGGAAGCACTCCCCCAGGCACTGCCTATCCCAACCTGGTGGCCTGGGGAAAGGTCTGATCTGGTGGGATTTCCATCTACCTGAGACTAAGTGCTGCACCAAGCTGCGGCAGGGTGGCTCAGCTGGGGTGGGGACTGATGAACATCCCCAAACTGCTGCCAAGCACTGAGGTTGCTGTTTGCCTGCAGCAAGGAATGGGGCTCTTTGTGGATGCGATCTGTTCCCTTGCAATGCCAAGTCCCTGTGCCCCAAGCACCCACTGCTATGCTTCATTTTGGTCTCATGGAGGGTGGGGGCAGCTCTTTGCATTGGTGATGAAAAGTACAACACATGTGGCTGGGGTGGAATGGAAAGTGTCCCCCATTTGGGTACCGGCTTCACAGGATGTGGGCAGCCCTGAGTGCCAGAGGCCTGGCTTGGGAATGATCCCTCCGGGTACAGAGGTGGAGCGCAGTTTTGGGCACCCTGGTGCTTCATGGCAGGATGCTGTGGGGAGAGGAGCTCCCTGCACGTGCAGAGGTTATGTGCAGGCAGGAGAGCGTGGGTGACACACAGGCTCAGGGTTCCTGTCCTCCCAGTGTGCTGCCTTTGCCCCTGCCTGCCCTGGATTTGCAGCTGGAGTTGCTGTGCACAGATCAAAGCCTGGGGACATCTCTCATCTTGGCTTACCTGGGCCCTGCCTGCCCCTCAGCCCAGAGCGCAGCGGGGATCTGGAGGTAATCCTTGCAGATGGGATGCTGCTGGCTAATTATAGAGGAGCCTCTGCTTTGTGGGAACCACGGCGAATTGTCCCTGGAGCCCAGGCGGTGATGGTACAAATCTGCTGCTAATTAGACTTGAAAGTCCTCCCGTGAGCTCAGGCGCAGGACGGATATTTGATTATGAACATATTTGTTTCTGAGCCCCTCAGCAGGTCTTGCACCAGGAGGCTGTGCTCTCTCCCAGGGAAGCTGCCGAGCACGTTTACTCCCATCAGGGATGTTAGGGGGCTCAAGGGGAGGGGGAGGGAGGATGCTCAGCGATGTGCGTGCTCATTTTTGTGGGTGTCTCACCAAGATGTGTGGAAAGGACATGTTGCTGATGTTGGTCCTGGGGGGGAGCATGGCCCCCAGGCTCTGCTCTGTGCTTCCCACCAGCTCCTGTCAGGTGGGATGCTCCTGACCCTTGTGCCCAGGTGGGAATCCAGAGACGTCTTTTCCAGGCACTGGGTAGGCCGTGGGGATGCATGAAGAGGCTGGAGGAATGCTGAGGGCCATGCCCTCCCCGGGTCTGGGAGCAGGGCTGGCATCACTTGTGGCCAGGCTGAGATTTTTTCCATCCCATCAAGAATGACCCAGCAGTGTAGAGCTGTGCTGAGCACTGCAGCCCTACACAAAGCTGTGTGCCACAGCACCCCCAGGGAGAGCATCCCTCCCTCCGGTGGAGGCAGACAAACTGTAATGGAAACATTGCCTCTCAAACAACCAAAAATAGCTTTCCTGTCCCCAAAATGTCAGTTCCAAAAGGCAGTCTCAGGGGGCCCTGCGGGGCTGGCAGTGGGCTGAGAGCGTGCCCTGGAGTTGCTGGGTGAGTGGCTCTGTTGCCCCATGGGGCAGGGAGCACAGGGCAGGGGGCTAGAAGGCTGAGACATTGCTTGGGGTACAGGTGGGGAGAGGGTCAGTGCTGGCCATCAGCCCAGCTGTGGGGCTGTGCAGCATCTTGGGCTGAGGCTGGAGAAAGAAATGTGCAGGTGGGTTATGGGCTGTCAGAGGGGCAGCACTGACCCTGTGTGTCTCTTCGGCCCTAATCCCCCAGGTCCCGCCAGCTATGTTATCGCCCATCCAGGGGTTTCAGGCAGTGCTGGGGTCAGTTGGTGTGGGGACAGGTAGCTGTGGGTCAGCACCGCAGCCTCATCTCCAGCACCACTTTGCTTCCCCTGATGTGTTGCTGTGTGCCCCCATGCAGGGTGGGTCCGAGCTGGGAGCGAAGGGCATGCACCTTACTGCAGCACTGGAGTTATTAATAGCAGCAAACACTCAGTGTCTTCAAGTCAAGCCTGTTTAGTGGGAGATTCCTGCCACTTGCTGTATGTTTTCCCTCCTCGGGATCACTCGGGGGCCTTATCTCCCTCTTCCAGTTGTGCAGCCAGCATGTGCCGAAGCCCCCGGATAAGCGGTGGTGCTAATAGCCCGTGCTGCTCAGCCCAGCAGTGTCTGGCTGGGTGATGGAGGGAGTCCCACTGCCTGGCCCCATGCTGCCTGCACGCGTGGAAGCTGAGGCTGAATCCCGGCCCATCCCCACTGTGCTTCCTCCTGTCACTGTGCCGAGCCGTCGCTGTTGGTGGCCGAGCTAGTGCTGATTGCAAGGAAATGAGCCTCGTGCCTTATCCCATTTCTTGGAGCCCAACCTATGATTGCATGGGGCTTGTTAATTTGTCACCATCACTGTGGCTTGGTGTTGGGTGGGGAGCATGGACAGGCTGGGGGAATACCGCTGCCCTCTCCAGAATTGGGAGCAGGGCTGCACCACTTGTGACCAGGCTGAGATTTGTCGCAGCCTTGCAATTCAGGAGAACCCGGTGAGGTTTGGAGTGGGAGCTGGGACAGGCTGGGGATGCAGGGTGCTCTTTTGTGGATGGAAACCCCTGCTGATCCCTGTGGGATGCATGGAGCAGGGTGAGCATCTGAGAGGCAAAATGACACTGGTTCAGGACAAGGAGGTGCTGTGGCTGTGTAACTCTGCAGGACGAGCCGTGCATCCCCAGACAGCAATGTCACTTCTGAAGGCTGTGCTGTTTGGAGGTACTGGGGACCATGCTGCCCCACTGCCTGGTACAGCCTGGGTGCCCCCGGCGTTGCTGTGCTTTGCAGACCTGGTAAGTTCAGGCAGATGCTCCAGGCAGGTTGTGGTGTCCTTGTGTACTGCTGTGGTCTCAGTGTGTCAGTCCAATACAGTTGGGCTCAGCTCCTGGCCCTTTTCCCTTCCGTGTGCCTCAGTATCCCTGCAGATACTGGTGCTGGTCTTTGCCCTCCCTTTGCAGGGCATGGAGAGTCTTGGGGTACACCTTAAAAGCCTGGACAGGGTGTGATGGAGCACATCTCCCCATCTTGTCCCATCTTCCCCTCCACTGCTACCCTGTTAGTGGGGGCAATGAATTATTCATGCCCTGGCAGGCGGGGGTGTGTGATGCCAGTGGGGCTGACGTGCTGCCGAGCACAGAGAGCTTTTCTGTGTAAATCCCTGAAATATTTAGCAGAACTGACTTTAAAAAACACAGCTTAGGAGGGGTTTGTGCCTCAGCGTAACCTGGAATGCCAGGGAGGGATGATGGGGGGTAATGGATGCATTGTAGTCGTCCCTGGAGGGCTCTGGCCCTGGTCTTTGCCCAACACTCCCCACTCAAGTTGCTGGTGGAGCTCCTGTCTGTCCGTCCAACCACCCATACTTTGGGTCTTCTTGTTTGTCTCTGCTGTCAGATGGTGGGGGTGCCCCCATCCTTTCCCTGCACTGTAGGGTGCTTTGGAGTCCAGTGCCAAGGAAGGCCTCCACCCACTGCCTGGGGCAGGGGCATGTCCCAATCCCCAGCCCAGGGCCACTGGAGCCAGGCTGCTGCCCCATCACCTGCAGCGTGCTGGCTGCTGGCAGGATGGCACTGCGGGACCGGTGCGCAGCACGGGGCTGAGCTCCTTCCCTGGCAGCGCCTTCCTGAGCAGACAGATCACATCACATGCATTTTTTAACAAGCTCCATCGGCTGAGAACGAGCCGAGCTGTCGTCGCAGGTTCGTGATCAAAGCCAGACGTGCCCTGGCAGCCCGGGGGGGGGGGGGGGCGGCCCTGCGCACCATCCCTCTCCATCATCACTGATTCACGGGGCAGAGCAGGTTGGGGATCCAGCAGTGTCCCAGGTTGCAGGTGTGCTGCCCCTGCATCCCTGGAGGTACCAGGATGCCAGTGCCCTCCTGCCGGGCATGGTGTGGGAATTCCTGACCCAAGCACCTGAAGATGCAGCAGCCACAATGCAGAGCTGGTGCTGCCATAGGGGTTTTGTGCACAGAGCTACACTCCAAAATTGCATCTTCTGCTAGGAGTGAGAGCCAGCTGGCTCACTGGCAGCCAAGGTGAGGGAGGAGAGGGTTTGTGCTGGGGTGTGTTTTGGGCCAGGTCCACAAGGGATTGAGTGGGGGTAAGGGATGCAGAGAGCTGTGCCTGGCTCTGGATGGGGTGGCTCATGAATCCAGCTGGCCTGTGCCATGGTGGGGCTGCCCCCCAAGTCGGTCTGGGCTGCTGGCAGCTCTCCCTTGCTGGAGGTCTCCCCTGCTTGCTCTTTCGTGGGTGCTCTGCACCTTGGTGAGGCAGGAGCCATGTGTTGCCCCATGTTCTGTACATCACAGGCCAAGCCACCGTGATGCATGGCTGAAGGCAGTGTGGGCTCATGGTTAGAGCATACTGCTTCTTCCAGGCTGCCTGCCCCACTCTGAGCCTGTCTCCCACCTCGTTGCTCCTGTCCCGCTCGCCTCCCAGCCCGGTGAGGTGGCCGGCGCCATGGTGGGCCCATGCAGCACATCTGTACTGTGTGTTTCCCCTCTGCAAGCACTAGCAGAGCCCTTGGGCTGCGCTTCACCGTGACAGCACATTCCATGTCAGAGCCGCTGCAAATCCTGCCTGCTAATAGCTATGCAAATTACCTCATTAGCTGCCTTATTTAATTTCACTAGCAGCACTTTTTCAGCACTTTCCCGAGTCCCGGAGGCTGCGTGTCTCCAGGGCTGGGAGGAGGCAGGAGCAGCAGCAGGACCGCACACAGGGATGGCTGTGTTGAGCTCTGTGGATGGCAGCAGTGTCTGGCTCCCACAAAGCCACCCTCCCTGACACGCTGTGTCTGGGATCCCTGCTGCAGGATGCCCCCCTCCTCATCCCTCTCTGTGCCCTGGCTCTGGGTGAGTCTGGCTGAGCCCTCCCTTCAGCCAGAAGCTGCCATGTGCCCTCCAAGCAGCCAAAGGTCTGGGATGTGTGTGCTCTCCATCCCCACAAAAAAGTGGCTGCTTGATTGGAGTACAGAAAGAACAGTGCATCTGCCCAGTCCCTCTGAATCTGAGTGGTGCTTGAGGCTTGGCACGGAGCTGGAAGGGTGCCCTGCATCCTTCCAACCCTCACTGCCCTACCTTGTTAACGGAAATCTGCCTCCTTCCCATCCCTACTGCCCTTCTTCCTTGAGGGAGATGTTGCCAGATGCTGTTGCAGGGGTCTACCAGCCACAGGATGACTCCTGAGATACCCCAGATGCCCTGGTTGGGGGCTGGAGCCCTGCTCTGCTCCTGTTCCTGGGGTGTGTGGCTGGCACAGGTAGGAACAGACCCTGAGCACCATCACAGCATGGTGCCCCTTGGAATGTCTGTGTCTCAGGTTGTCCCTGTCCATGCTGGGCATGCATGCAAGTTGTGGCTGCCTGCATGGACAGCTGCCTCCTGGGTGTATTTTCCAGGGGTGTCCACCTGCCCATGACACCCTTGTCACTGGGATGGGCTTTGCACAGGCACCGGGGGACCCACATACAAACGCTGGCCCTGAAAACCTTAATCCAGCCACCCTGTGGGGCTGTCTGTGCCATGCTGAGCTGCTCGCAAGCATTGTGCCTGCCTCCCCCCTTCTGTTTATCCTTTATTTTCCCCTTTCTTTTCTCTGCTGTGTTAATGAATATTTCATGGCCAGGACCCAGCGCGAGCTCCCCGGCTGCTCCCTGCCTCCCGCAGCAGGTACCAGCCCAGATGTCGGTGGCTTAGGAAGGATGTGTTTGCCAAGAAACCATCTCAGGAAGAGAGGATCTGGGCAGGGAAGGAAGCAATGGCTCTGGTGTAGACACTGTCGTCACTGCACCTCCAACCTGCAAAGGACTGCCCGCAGACCGTGTCCATGCACGGGTGCCCTGCACAGTTCCCGTGCATCCTTGCCCACGCGTGCATGGCCACGCTTGCCCCGACACAACTGCACGTGTCCCCTCTTGTCCCCCGTGTGCCACCAGCCGCTGCAGCCGCCTAAACGAGCCATGTCCCCGGCTCACCTCCCGGCGGCCCGGCCGCTGCGCGGCGCGGAGCTGCGGCTCCTCTTAGCGTCGGGCAGCAGCAACGGCACCGAGCAGGGAGGGTCCCACGGCGCCGCACGGGCAGCGGCACCGCCGATGGGCCGCATCCCGGACTCCTGTGCGTCCGGGTTGGGTTGTCCCGGCACAGCCGGCAGGCAGGCAGCAGGGAGTGGGGGCAGGAAAGTAGGGGACAGTGCTGCGCTCCTATCTCCGTGAGTTTGCCCTGCAATGGGAAGCTGGGCTGGTTCCCACTTCATGTGGGGATGGAGTTCCCCTGGGGCTGGGGAACCACTGGCCTCCTCGTGAGGGGGGCAGGTCTGGGAGAACCACAGGCAGGGTGGCAGGGTGGGAGGCTGGTGGGGTGCACCCTGCAGTGACACCCATGGTGGGTGAGGCCCAGGAGACATCTTCAGTAAGAAAGCTGTGTATGGGTGGGCTCAAGAGCCCTGCTTTGTATCTTGCTCTTGATTTCCCTGGAGCACTGCTCGTCTTGCAAGGGAGGAGGTGGGTCAGTGACTGAGTGGCTCTGCTGCCCTTCTGCAAGGGCAAAGTGCATGGCCCCTGGTGCCAACCTGGGGTCTGTGTGCTTGGAGGGAGCCCTGGGATGGAAGAAAGCTGTCTCATGTCTCTGTGCAATGCACTGTCCTTGCAAAATACCTGTTGCAGGTTGCTAGGTGCAGGGGCAGAGGACAGCCCCCTGGCTCAGTCCGTGTGGTCCCCATGAGCTTCTCTCTTGTTGTCATAACTGTCACTGGTGGCAGTGCACAGAGACCTATTTGGAGAGCCAAGGAAGGGCCTGCCCGAAGGGGCGATGCTCCCTTGGAAATCATTCACCAGTACCTGGGCATGCTGGTGAGCAGCCAAGCCTGGAGGTGGGGTGGGTGATACAGGTGCTGGGCTCTTCTTATCCACTCTGTCCCTGCATGGCTCATCCATATTGATGGGGGTGGGACATGAGCTCCCTTGTCCCTCATGGCCATCACGACTAGGGTGGACCGGATGGCACTTGACCTTCCTACCTGCCCAGAACTCGCTGGGATGGAACTTTCCAGGCCAAGGGGATCTGGCTCTTAAAGAGCTGCGTGTTGGGTTTGGGATGGAACCACAAACTTTGCTCGCCCTCACGTCCTGTGGCCTCTGGCACCCTCCTGTGGCTGTTCTGCCTCGTCTCCTGTACCCCACGGGTTTTAGGGTTGCTGCAGTCGCCTTAGGCTTGTTTGTGCGGGTTGGTCCGGGGGTGAGGCTGTGGAGCTGTCCCTGACTCCCAACACGGTGGGAGCTTTGCGTTTGCAGGATTTGGCTTTGCATCCCATAACTCACGGGATCTGGTCTTTGCAAGAAATGATCCCAGTGTGTTTGTGTTGTGGGTTTGAGCGAGGAGCAGGTCTCCTGGTTACTGTAGATAAGGACGAGGGTCCTAAACCCCTGACCTGTCCCTGGAAGGTGGCAGGGGGGTGACTGGGTACTGCTGCAGCCCATATTTCTGAGCTTTTGGCTGGGGCAGATGGTCCAAGGAGCTGGGATCAGTCAGGGTGTTGTATTTACAGACTTCCTACATCCATGCCTCTGTGTCACTTTCCCCTGTGGGGTTGATGTCCCCGGCAGCCCTTTCCTGGATGGGGCCTTTATGGATATACTACTGTAGGGTTGCAAGCCCCTGCTGCCTGCATGTTGTGCCTTGCTGAGGGGTCCCCTCAGAGCTGGCTCAGCTCTGCAGAGACTGATGCCTTCCCCTCACCGTGGTGTGTGGGCTCTTCGTTTGGGATGTGCTCCCCCTTGCATGGGCATAGCCAGCATAACAGACAGGAACGGATTAGTTTGGAGGGGATGGCGCTTCTTTCAAGAGCAGGGAGTGAGGTTACCCTATACCAACCCCTGGGAGTGCTCCTGCCCCTTCTCTTGGGGCTCCTTGTTAAGGCATTGGAAGGGACTGGGCAGTCTTGCTGTTCCTGTATGTATCATGCCTGCAGCCCCTTTCCCATCCCCGAGGGACCAGAAGCTATCATTTCCATCAAGTCCCTTTTTGTTCACTTCCTCACCCATTAATAAGAAATGAAGCTTATGAGATAATAGAGTTGGATGGATGCGGAACTGAGAGATTCTGCTGGTGTGGGGTGTGGATGTGATATGGAGAAGGAACTGTAAGCTGGAAAATGGGACTTGGGGAAGGGATGTCATCTTGAACCTGCACAGAACACCTCAGGCTGGCTCCGGGAGCAGGGAAATCCCACTACCACTACACACCAGACTGTCTTCTGCCTCTGACGTAGTGCACAAGCTAGCAACTCACTGCCAGGCTGAGCAGCTCTCAGCCTGGGTGGTCTGGGAGTCTGACTCCTCTTCTTCCCACCCTTGTCTCTTCCCCTGTGTGGAGCCATGGGAGCTCAGGGATGCAGGATGCTCACGGTGCTGGAGCACTGCTGCCACAGGGATGCAGGACACTTGCAGCTTTGGATGATTGGTGTCTGAGGATGCAGGACACTTGCAGTGCTGGCTGGCTGGAGCAGATAATTGATGCCCAGGGATGCAGGACACTCCCAGCACTGGGCAGTGGGAGCATAGGGCTGATGCCCAAGGATGCAGGATGCTCTTGGTTCCAGCTCCCCTCCGGAAGGAGCATCTTTCCCTGCTCTTAGAGAGAGGCGGCCCTGGGATGCAGCAGTGCCTCATTGGTCAGCGGGACCTGTGGAGTCTGCTGGTTGCCATATCAACCTGCCTCTGGTTCCCGGCCAGCCGGGGCGTGAAGTGCCGGGTCGAGCTGGTGGCAAGGGGCGGACCAGGAGCCAGGGGCAACCCGAGGCTCTGCCAGCCCGGGAGGCGTCCATCCGCCTCTCCGGGAGAGCTGCCTGGCACGGCTGTGCCCCGAGCCCCGACCGTCTCCCTGCCGCTACTCCCCACCTCTCCCTGTAACTTTACAGTACGGAGAAGGCTGTCACTGCTCACGGCGGAGGGGCTCTCCCGGGCACCCCGCTCCCTCTCCGAGCCTGCGGTCAGCTTCTGTGAGCCCAAGCCCTGGGAGGGGCATCGCCCCCCTGCCCCTCCGCATCGCAGCCAGCCCGCACGGGAGCATCCCCACACAGATAAACTTCCCGGCGGGCTGCCGGCCGCCTGGGAGCGGGGCCTGGCGGCTGCCGCGCTGCCGCTGCCCGCTCCGCCGCGCTGGACCCGCCGCCGATGCCCGCAGGCTCGCCCCGGGCAAGGAAGGCTCCGTCCTCCGCCGGGCACTGCCTGCTGCTCGGAGGAGCCGGGGGGCTGTTCACCGGCCGGGAGGGCGTGAGGCTGGGTCCCTGCCCAGCGCTGTGAGCTGGAGCCATGAGCCAATGCCAGCAGCGCTGCAAGAGGCAGCTGGGCCGGGTGATTCGCTTCTTCTACCAGTTTGTCACCGGGACCCTCTCCCAAGGTAGGTACCACCCTGGGGGCCACGGGGGCTCTGTTCTGCGGGAGGGAGTCTCTGTTGGGATTTGTGGAGCTATTTGGGAACGGAGGCGAGATGCTGTTTAGGTGCTGAGCGGTGCTGGGCGATTCAGCCTCAGGCTAAAGCAGTTGCAGTGCGTTCTGTCTGGGACAAAGCTGAAGATGCTTACAGGAGGCACTGGGAGCCCCTGAAGGTCCCCTGTGGACCTAGGGTGATGGGAATGTTTTATTTGGGGAGAGGATTGTCTCAGAGTGGAGTGTGAAAAAACTGCTGTGCAAATAAATTGCAGCTGGTCTGACCCTTCCCTGCCATGCCAGGCATCCACCTCCTCCAGGGCTGGGGCTGTGTCCACCATTCATTCCTGCGGCTGCAGAAGCCCTGGGTGTGCCCAAAGGCCGCGGCAGGGACACACCCTGGTGCCTGCACCCTCCCTGGCTCATATCCTGGGACAGAGCTGTGTGCTCTGCGCTCCCAGTCTGCTGTCACTGCCAGCCCTTGTGTAGCCCAGCCAGCTGACCAGGACCCTCTCCTGGGTGAAGCCCAGAGCTACCTCCTGGCCCCAACGGGCACATCTCAGGTTGGTCATCATGTGGCTGTGTGCCCTGGCATCCTGGGTGCTTGGCTCTTGCTCCCATCCCTGCATCCCCATCATAGGGGCAGGTTGCCCTCCCCATAGTCTTTACCTGCCTGGGACCCCTGTGCTGCCCCTCCAGGCCACAATGGTGCTGGGGAGGGATGTGCTGTGCCAGGAGCTTGGGGAAGCCCTTACTGGGCCAGAGTGGCAGCGAGATGCCTTGGAGCAGGGCTGGGACTGGCACCACCTTCACTGAGACCCAGCCTGCCCAGAAAAATCTTCCTAGGCTCTGTCCCCTCCTCAGCCAAGGGAGCCCCTGGGTCTCCCCTATCTACACCCATCGTTAGGGGCCAGGAATGGCAGGGGCACCCGGGGATGCTCTTGATGCAGCACTGGGGGCTGGGACACAGGAGCAGTATCTGCTCTGTGAGCCATGCCCAGCTGCCGGGCCACCTCCCTGCCCACAGGGGCTTGATCCCTGCAATGGAGGGATCCTCTGCAGTGGGGGACATTATCTCATGCCCAGCAGTGTGCCAGGCTCCACAGGCTGGTTGTGCCCACAGGCACTGCCGGGTCTGTCTGTGCTAGTTGGCTCCCTTGGGCACTGGCCAGTTAGGTGGTAGTGGAGGGGTCAGAGGATGAGTCAGCTGAGTCCAGCCCTGAGTGTGAGAGGCAGAGCTGCAGGTGATGGAGTGGAGTGGGAAGGAGACCTTGGGGTGTTCCTATTCCCAGCACCTGCAAGGATGTCCTGCTGGTCCTTGTCCTGGGATTTGCAGTTGGGCATTATGGAGCTGGGTCTGTAGTGGGTGTCCTGACAGCTCTATGGTGTCCCTGCGGCCCTCCTGGGTATGCACAGTGCTGGGATGAATGCAGAGGTCATGGCTGGCAGTGGGGCACTGGCTACTGCTCATCTTGGTGTTCCCAAGCTCTGGGGCAAGCCAAAAGAGGGTGAAACTCAGATCCTGTCAGCTCTGTGTCCCTCTAAGGCTCAGAATTCAGATTTGGGAGCGGGGTGTTGGGCTGCAGCATCCCCTCCTTCCTAGCTGCTGCTCTAGTCCATGTGGCATATGGGTCGCCAGGCTGCTGTTCCGCCTCCAGCTGTTGTTCTCCCCTATCAGCCCTTTCTGGAGGGCAATAAGCCCCTCTGCCCTCCTGGCACAGATGAAGGTGGTCCTGCAGGGCTCACTACGGAGGGTACTGGGTGCCCAGCCAGGTGGGCCCTGGGGCGGGTGCCCTCCCAAGTGGGTGCCCTGGGGAGCTAGCCAAGGACAGGTCGCCGATGGGGGGAAAGAGAAATGACTCAATCAATTAACCAGATTAAAACTGTGACTTCACCTCCCCAAAATAGCATTTCGCCAATATTTTAATGTGCTTATTAATAATCTGCTCGCGCTCTGATTAGCAGCGAGGTAATAAGGGATCAGCTGTAACCTAAATTTAACTCTCCCTAATGGATGATGGCCCTGAGAACCAAAAAAAAAGAGGAGAGGTTCCTATTCATCAGGCTGGCTGCCCTGGCATGTCGGCAGCACCCAAGGGACCCGGGCAGCTGCTGCCCAGATGTGCCCAGGCACCATCACCTCTGCTGTGGCCCAATGGTCCTATTTTGAGCACCCTAGGCTAGGAACAGCATTATGGATAGCACACAGGAGTTGCTCCCAAGCAGAGCAGAGTCTGGCTGTGGTCAGGGTGCACAGTCCCCTCCTGATGAGACAGGACCCCCGGCAATGGGTGACTGCCCTGCTTCCTCCCCATCTGTTCCTGTTCCACAGCAGGGGACAGTCCCCTGTACCCGGCTGCTGGGAGCGCGGGGACAAGGACCAGCCACCTTGCTACCCAATGGCTCCAGGTGTTGCCCCGTGGTGTGCTGTGTGCACACAGCAGCTTTCTGGGCAAGAAACCCCATTCCTGGGCATTTCTATTTATACACAGCGGGTGTCTGGTGGGGTGGTTAATTTTAGCTGGGTGGCAAGGCTGCACTGCCAGCAGCACGGGAGAGCTGGGGCAGAGGTGGCTGGGTAGGGGACATTTCATGGCTGTTGTCACAGCACAAAGTGACACATGTGGCATGGCGTCACTGCCAGCCTGGGCTGCTGCCTGGCACACTGTTACAGGGCCTGCTGGCCTCCCCAGTGCCGAGCCATGGATGCATGCTGGGGCCAGTTTGCCACCCTGTACTGCTTAAAGCAGCCAGTCCTGTGTGAGAGAAGAAGAAGGAAGGGTCAGACCTGGATGCCTGGGTTCTGAAAGGGGAGGGGTACAGCTGAGATGGTGCTGTGCTCCTCACCACACACCTGCGTGGCCACATCCTCTGCCTGTAGCTGCAGAGGTTGGGATGGGACATCTTGTACACAAAGAAGTGTCGCATGCATGCTGGTGAAACACTGGGGTCCAGCATCTTCCCTAGCTGTGTGTCCTATGGGGCAGCTGATGGGGAGGACAAGAATGGTATGGGGGCCAGAGGTGTCTAAGACATGGGTGCAGCTAGTCCCACAGGATTTGGGGTCTCTGACTGCATGTGCCCAAAACCACAGTGGACTGCCCAAGTACACCCGGCATTGCAGCGCAAGAACTAAGGTGGCTGGCTCTGACTTGAAGCTGAGAAAAGCGGACGCTGTCCCAAGGCATGCCTGGGAAGGTGCTGCACTGGGGTGTAGGGGATGAGGTGCTGGCACCTCACTGCCTGACCCAGCTCTTTGTGCCAGCAGGGTTGCAGAAAGACTTTGCTTTAAGGACCACTGTCTGGAGCAAGGACGGGCACAGGCATCTCAGCGGAGATCCTGACATTTGCCAATCTGGGGCTGCAGCGTCATTCCCTGGGGAGCCCCGTTTCCAGGACTCCCAGCTCTTCTTGCAGGGTGGATGAGCCCTCAGTGTCCCTGGCTCATCAGTAAACTCAGTGCAGCCATTGGGCTGTGGTATGCTTTGCTGGCCCTGTGTCACAGAGATGCAGCCACATGTGTAACAAGCCCTGTCTGTTCTCTGCCCCCTGCTTCCTTCTCCTGGCTGATGGTGCCATTCTCCCCATGGGCTGTGAGGGTTATTTTTAACTGTTTGCCATGTGCTGCCTGAGCACAATTAAGGTAATTGGTTTGGGAGCCTGGCTCTCACACAACGCTCCCAATTACCTGCCTGCCTGCCTTGCGGCCCCCCGCCTCCCTGCCCGTGGTGGCCGGCTCCTCTGGCAGGGGGACTGCCGGGACACGGCTGCCCCAGATAGTGCGGTGGGGCTGGGTGGGGGCCACAGGCAGGCACAGGGGATGGAGCCATGGAGAGGACATCCCTGCACAACGACAGCCTGCTCTATGCCTCCCTGATTGCCATCCTCCTCCTCATCTCCTATTGGTTCACCACCCGCTGCTTCAAAATCATCAGCGGCATCGAAGGTAGGGGGCTGGGGACAGAGGGGGACAAGGTGACAATGGCCCATCCTCTCCCTTTCCAGAAGCTATGTGGTGAGGCGAGCCAGGAGCTTGGTGTGGGAGAGGGGGATTGGGGCCCATCCTCTCCACCTCTCTGGGGCATCTCGATCTCCTCCTCAGCCACTTTGCTTGTTCCTCTTGACCCTGTTCCTGTTCTGCTGTGTGTGAGAGCAGCCAGGGGCAGCCACAGCTGAGTTGTGGCAGTGCCCACAGCTACTCTGGGGGCATCTGGCTTTGCTGTGCTGTTGGAATCTGGGTACCATTGCCCCTCACTGTGCAATGGGGATGCAGACAGAGCTCCCTCACGCCTTCCACTCTGCGTGGGGTGCCCAGTGCTGATGCTGGGGCCTCAACCTGCATTTGGGGCTCTCAGTCCCTTTGGGCATAACCTACATCTCTGCTCCTCAGCTGGTGTGTTGGGTTGCTCTGGGATGTGGCGGGGGTCCTGGTTTCCCAGGTGAAGGAATTCTCTAAGCCTCACTGCATTGGGATGTGCACGCTGGGGGCTTTGAGACCCTCAAGGCAAGGAGCAGGGCAGGAGGGGTGGCACTGGTGCCATGTGTTCAGGACGGGCAGGGCCCCTCCTGCCCTGGGTGGGTGTTACTCCATCCATCTGTGTGACCTTTCCCTGTGAGGCTCAGCTAGAGCCTCACGGCTCTTCCCATGGCATGTCCAGATGCTGCAGGGGCAAGGAGCCACCCCTGGGAGTAACGTCAGTTGGAGGGATGGGGGGTAGAGCCCTATCCCACTTCTGGTGGGGTGCATCTTTTGGATGGCCTCTCGAGCATCTCTTGCAGGTGGCTGTGGGCCTGGCTCCATGGGCAAAGTCCTCTGTTTGGTCCCATGTGCCTCCTCTATCTTGGAGGCGGCTCCAGATGGAGGTGCATCCCTGGGGACCTGGATGAGTAGAGGGGGTGATCCACTGACACCCCCAGCCCATCTGGAGCTGCCTTTGGAGGGAGGGATGTGCTCTGGGCAAGCAACCCTGGTGAGTCTGGGGATACTGGGAGCTGGGCTCTGGTACAGTGGGACTGGGACGTAGGATACTGGTCAGATTCTGTGTTGTGCTGGCAGAGAATAGTGGGTGGCTTTTACTAACGGCTCTGGCGTGGAAATGAGTAATCCTGACATGGTGGCTAGCCGGTGATTTATCACTGCTCCACCGGGGAGGCTGCCTGGCACGGGACGGGCACGAGGGCAGGCAGGGAAGCTGTTGCTCCATGTCTGACCTGCCTCTGTGCCCTTCAGCACCAGCATCTCGTGATGCTGATGGAGACGCACGAGGGGCTGATGATGATCCTCTCTTGTGGGCTGAGCAGGTTCCTTTGCAGGGGATCTGTGCCAGGCTCAGGCTGGAAGGGCTCCTCTACCACAGTGTCTGCCCAGAGTTAGGCTGTATAAATAGCCCCATGGTGTGTGGGACAGGCACCTCCCCTGGGAGCAGCCGGAGGCTTGAGGAGAGGATGGTTTCAACAATTTCAACCAGGGCTCAGGAAGAAAAGTGGCTTTAGTATGGAATTGGTGTCAGTGGGAAACTTCCTCCGAGAATGCAACAGGTCTCTGCCACCCTATCTCCGAAGGGACGGACTTGGGGGCAAAGCGGGGAACCAGCCAGGTGAAATCCAGGTTCAGTACCTGGAAACTTGCCTCTTTCCAAGAAAAGGAAGCGCCAGGTCTGAAAACTTCCAGCTTGAACAATGTTTCCCCAGGGAGGACTTTCATCTCCTTCCTGAACTGCCTCTAATGCATTGCTGGCATCTTCTGCTGGTGTCAGAGCTATGGGAGCACATCCCTGAGATGCCAAGCCTGGTGGCACGGAGCTGCTAGATAAACCAGTCATGCCGTGACCTGGGACTGAGCCACCAGCCCAATCTGTCCTCTGCAAGGGGACAAACCTGCAGCCTTCTGGGCTGGGAATAGGGGTCTGGGTGAGGGCCTTGGGCTTGGGGGGTTGGTGTTGGGCAGCCCTGCTGGTAGCCCTTGCAGCATCAGACAGCACCTCTGCCATTGCTTTCCCCATCATGGGTGTCCCAGGGTGATGCCTCCTCTCCTGGTGACATATTTCCCCTCTCATCACCAAGACAGAAGGGAGGAAAAGTGGCTTTGTTCCTTGGTCCTGTCTGCAAGGCCCTTTGTGAGGGCAGGATGGCTCTAGATCTGTGCAGGCATTCAGCACCATAGCCTGGGCATGGCCACCCCACACATACCTGGAGCAGCTGGCCTGCTCCTGGGGGGTACAGTGTGAGATGGGAGGGCAGAGGTGACATGGGGGCAGCCCTGTTCCCTGCCTGCCACACTGGTGCTGGAGTTGGGACCGGTCTTTTGTCATGCTCCACCTCAGGGAACTCATCAGCTGGGGATGGGCAGTGCCAGCGGCATCCCCGGGGGAAGCCGTGCATCCCAAGGGAATGGGGCAGGGATCAGTGGGTGTTTGGTCCTTCTGGCCTGTGACCAAGCAGCCAGACAAGGGCTGGGATGTTGTTTAAAAAAGCACAGGAGCTAAATATAGCCCCACTGCCTGTGCATGGATGTGCGCTGGAGGCACCGAGTGCCTGGGCTCGCCCTCTGCCTGCAGCTCCTGCATGACCTTGGCTGGGCCCCTTGGTCCTCCTCTTCTGCCTATTGCTGCTCTGCCTGTGGGTCTGGCAGTGTCTCAGGCATCCTGCATCACACTCCCTGCTCCCTTGGAGACCCCCTTGGATCTCCTAGGTGGACCCCTGGGCCATGCACGGAAATGGGGCAGCTGGACCTGTTGCCCCAGACCCTCCCCAGGAGAGGGCTGTGGTGACCTTGGGGTGTTCAGCCCTGGTGGACCCCATGGGGCTGGCATGTGTGTGGGGCACAGAGGACAAGTCTGAGTCATCCCCATCCTGGATGTTTAGCCAGTGCCCAGCGTCCTGTCCCTCCCCATGTCGTCCCCCCCCCCCGGAACCGAGTGCCTTTTAATATCTGTGGCCTGTTTCCTTAGCAACTGCATTAAGCAAATCGATGGAGGTGGTGTCATTGGAATGGGAGGGCATGCCTTCTTCCCCC